>PVIR01008380.1:0-57064 GCA_004026965.1 Petromus typicus
TTCTTTAATCCTATGGTTATGCTCATTTTATTGATGAGGAAACAATATTAAGATAAATAATTTGCTTCAAATTACCTTGCTAGGTAAGTAAACAAGCCGGAATTTGAATACAGGTATGTATGAAGTCCAAGTTCTTTGTCACTATGTAACATTGCCCACCTTGTAACAGGATGTCATAATTTGAAGGAACTTTATCAATTAGGTTCCTCAGTTCCCTCTAATCTCTGATATGCAACGTCCATCCTAGCCTTTATCTGAACAGGCAGTGGCAGAATATTTACGGATCTGACTCTTAGGACTACTGAAACTCACTTCCCTGCCCTGCCCTTTGTACTTAAGTGGTACAAGCTTGGGATAATAATCCAGCAGTGTCCACAAAGGAGTTTAGGAAGAACAGGTCCTACGATCTTGAGAGACTGTGGCCAACCTGTGCCACTTAGAGACATTTTGCCCTTCCTGAAAAAGATCTTTAACAAAAAAAGTAGAAAAAGAAAGAGATGGCCACTCCAAAGATAGCTAGTCCTATTCATTCGATCAATATTCAAACAAACATAACCTTTCCAGCTTTATTTCTCTCCAATCTCATGGAGATATTAATCTAGCAATAACTCAAAGAAGATATTCCATATTCCAGATATAAGGAAAGAGTTTAAGTCCTCAATGCCAACAAGTAAATATTAGTCAGTTCCTACACCACAGACATTTCAGAAGCTTTGAATGAACAAATGTCCAGAGTCATATGTAAACGTTCTTGGGAGTGGATTTCTATAGTTCCTTTCTGGCTACTTCCTGAGAAGAGCTCGTGTTTGCAGCCTCTTAAATTTCTCAAGTTTACCCATGGATAGTCAGTATTTTTGTATTTTGTTTTTTTGGGGGGGCTGTGTTGTTGGTTTTTTGTTTTTGTTTTTGTTTTTGTGGCACCAGGAATTGAACTCAGCCTCTTGTGCTTCCAAGGTAGGCATGGTACTATTATAGGGAGAAAAGCTAGTTAGAATATATGGCAGACAGACAGATAGAGCAGGCCCTTAGAAAAAACTCACAAGAAGGGAGACTGTTACCAAAGGTCAAGGACATCAGAAAAATCCTGGAAAACAGTGACCAATTAAGGCCTCATTCTCCTGAAAATTTAAGTCAATGGAGAATCAAGGTCTAGATCCACCCCCCCCATGTAGTAATTTAAATTCCCTGGGGAAAAGGGCCAAAAACTTGGCCCACCTGGAAGAGCCTCCTGATGAGGGAGGGACCCTGTATGACTTAATTTCTCATTGGACCCCATTTGATCAAGATTCCATCTCCTTGAATCTTATTGGCAGTCCCTACTTTAAACTCACCCACCTCGTGGTCTGTAGCCCTTAAATACCCCCTAGAAAAAGATGGTTACCCACCTTTCCAGGTTCCCCTGTCTCTCTTAGACAGAAGTGCTCTCTCTCTCTCTCTCTCTCTCAATAAAACTTTCCTACTCGAACCTCTGTCGGTAGTTCCTAAAATTTATTCTTAGATTTTAGAAGAACATGAGCTCACATTTTAAGAGGAGAGCCAAGGTAAGTCCCCAGCCTAGGATAGTGAGTATTTTCTGAAAGACATTTGACTTAATTTGGGAGTTGACTTAAATGTGCTGCTGTGAGTCAGAGACTCTGATGGGTCAGAATCATAAGATCCATATTAAACCCCACATTTCCTTGTCCTCTTTTGTCTCAGGCTTTCTTTAGAGCCATTGTCAAGCCCAGGATGGGGTTCAGGGCAATGTACAGGGTGGGTGCCTCTGTGACAGCTCACCACAGCCCTCTTGACACTGGGATGGGAGGGGTTGTCTTTTCCCAGATTGGGTTTGACAGTCTTTCAAGGGGTTTTGGTCTAGAATAGAATAATTCCTAATACACTCTAGCTAAATGTATTCTTCATAGTTGCAAAGTTTCTCTTTGGGGATAATGGAAAAGTTTTAGAAATGCTGGTGATGGTTACAAAATGTCATGAATGTCACTGATGGCACGGAATGTACAGCTAAGACGACAAATTTGGTTATACATATTTTACCACAAATTACAAAAATGGAATATATCAAAATCTATTAAATTGTACACTTCAAAGAGATGAATTATATGATACGTGAGTTATATTCAATAAATCTGCTTTTATAGAAACATATGAAACTTCAAAAATTATTTAATACTAGAACACTTTATACTTGAGAAAATAGAGGGTTAGACAGGGTGAAAGCGCTCTACAAAATCTGTGCACATTACGTTAAAAACCATATTCAAAATATTTCATTTAAATTTCATATTATGTGTACTTTACCATGATAAGAAAAAGTACTTCATTTTGAATTTTGTCACAGAGATTTACAGAAATTCTCAGCATTCATAATAAATCTCCATGAACAAAATTGTAAAATGTGATTTTTTTTTTTTAGGTTTTTTGAGACAGGGTCTCACTTTGTGGTTCAGGCTGGCTCTGAGCTCAGCCTCAAACTCACATCACAGCAATCCTCCTGCCTCTGCCTCCTGAGTGCTGGGATTACAGGCGTGAGACACCACACCCAGCACTGTGGTATGTGGTACTGATTGCTGGTGGGCATGAGTCTCCACACCCAGTATTGTATGTGGTTACCGGGGATCAAACCTGGGCCCTTGCGCTTGCAAGACAGGCGCCAGATCCACTGAGCTAACTCCCCGGCCCCAAAAATGTGATTTTTTTGATGCCAAGAACGTTTGAAGATATGTTAAATACAAAATAGCTATATAACTTCTCTGTAATAACGTCTCTGAGACCATCTGAACGCCAAGACCATGGAGAGGAAGTTTCTTAGGAGGAAAGGAAAATGGGCTAACCTTCTACATTCCTTTGAGCCTTCACACACAGCCCGAAGGTCTTTGGCCTTTGTTCCTTTACTAAGCAGACAGTATTAGAACCCAAGTGCTATTGACAAAAAACCCACAAATAATATTGCTAACTTAGCAAAGTTAATTGTATCAAAATTAAGAGCTTTGGGCCAAGTTAAAAATTGACAACACATCTCCAACATTTCAATATTAAATAGCATTAGATACAAATGTGCATATGGGAAAATAAATTAGAAAGATGAAAACTTTCTAGTAGTTTCACTTCGTCCCTGACTCTCTACAGCTGTGGCCCAGTACACTGAAGTACAAAGGTCAGTTGAGAGTGACTTCATTGTTATAAAAACTTGTCAAGATGTCACTGTTTGAAACTCAGTTTTTTCTCTTAATAAGATGAGTAATTCCAGGATTACTGATATAAAATTGAGCCACCCTGTGACCTAGGTCTCCTGGGAGTTGCACTAGACTGCTATCCAATGGAAAGCTGATGGAATGCAAATACTTATTTTTTATCTACACTCCCTCCCAAAACCCAAATAAAATGACACTAGAGGAATAAATAAAACTGGAGGGAAAAGGACAATGGATAGAGTGTAGAAAATGAAATAAATCAAAAACACAAGTTTAAATTGTATATTGTTTCTCTTATACAAGAAACCTAGAATATAAACAAAGAGCAAAGCAAGAGATAGATAATAGAAGTAAGGAGATAGATGGGGAGGGATCAAAAGATGGAGGAGGAGGGGAGGGCAGGGAGGGCCGGGATAGAAAAGGAACTGAGACGCATTGCACGCTTGTACTGACTCCACACAAGGAATGTGAACATTATATACTGCAAACGTGCAACAAAAGGCAAGGATTGAGGGATGAATGGATGGAGGGAAGGAAGGGAAAGGGGATGACAAAGAGAATGAAGATGTGTTATGTACATGTACCAGTTCCTCAAACTGAGTGTAATGTTATAGGCTGCAAACACATACTAATAAAAGTAAGTTAAACATTCCGAAGATCGAAAATAGAAATGGTTTCTCTCAGCAACTTAGCAAAACCAGAGGAGAGTTCGAAGTTCTCAAAGGGAGCACAGAGGTAATCTGTGAATTGCTTTTTCCAATGACTTTTTTTTTTTTTTTCCCAGAAAAGCCTCAGGTTGAAGACACCTGATCACTACAGGAATTTAAAGTCTAGAGGGCCCGGATGGTTGTGATAATGAGAACATCAGTAAAACCTGAGGGTTTGTCCTGATAAATCCAGTTTTGACACTGGAGATTAGGCTGTGGCAAAGCTGCCTGGGGTGGGAGGCATCATCTGTTTATGACAAGATCCCCCAGATCATGTGTGGACAACGGTTCCCAAAACCCTGCAGGTGGACTTCTCTGGAGAATTCGATCAGGTTTTCAATAGGACGGCCTAGGCCTGAGCACTGCCTCTCACGACCTGTATGTAGAAGTTCTCTCAAGTTTCCTTGAGATTTGCACAGTATAAAAGAACACAGACCCACAAACTGGGTCACAGGGTGACTCATTTTTATATTGCTGTGGCTTTCCTCACTGTGGCCCTTCTTGGCAGACAGGGTCTTGCTTTTGTAGTTCAGGCTGGCCCTGAGCTCAGCTTCAAACCAGCACTGTGGTATGTGGTACTGGTTGCTGCTGGGTGTGAGTCTCTACACCCAGTATTGTTAAGTGGTTACGGGGGATCAAAGCCAGGCCCTTGTGCTTGCAAGACAGGCGCCGGAACCACTGAGCTAAATCCCCGGTCCCTCTCCAGAATGTTTTTTAATCTTGGTTTTTCCTCTCTAATTCAGTCCATGCTCCCTCTCCAGGACCAATTTCTCTCTCATTCTTCACTTTTAATTTTTCAAGTAAACGTTGTCTCTGCTTTTTGCTTGCTTCATCCAATTCTTTGTTCAAGATGAGAAGAACCTGGAAGCTAAGTCCGGCAGGAAGTGGGGGGCGGGACTAACTTGGACCCCAGTAACATTTCATTGGCCAACTACTTTTAGCTGCCCAATAATATTTTGACATAGCCAACCAGAAGAACCAAAAGCCAAGAGATTCCAACAGCAATTTCCTTCCTTGCTCCTGGCCTTTTACACCCAGGGTCTGCTTTTTTTTCTCTTTGACACCTTTAAAATCATTGTTAGACCTGGTGTTGCAGTTTAACACTAAAGTACTTCCACTGGGTCTTTCTATAGTCTCTGTGCTGGGTTTTTAGTGACTATTTCACTCTGAAACTCTTTGTCTTTCAGTTCTGGAATATTTTCTTCCAAGGCTCCATTTATATTTTTCTTCCATCTATTTTTCTTTCTTTACTCACCCTAGATATCACACCTGCTAGAACTGAGTGAGACACAAATTTTCTTATCATTCTTCTATTTTCCATTTCTTTTACTTCTGTTCTTCTTGCTGAAAAAATTAACTTTTTCTTTCATTTACCCTACTGAGTTTCTAGTTTTCAAAGGAATGCATGAAAGGAAAGAGTTAACATAGCAGGCCTAACGTTGCTATCTTTAGGATAGCAACTTCAGCTCCTGGGAACATGGCCTCTGCTGTTTCCTGTCCTACATGATAGGGCTGTTTTGTGTGCCTGGGGCACTGAATTCTGTTACATCAGCTTCCTCAGTAATTTGTACAAATATGGAAAGTGATGTAGGATGAACATCTGCTTTCCTTTTGAGAATCTGAACCTTTGGTTGTTGATTTTGTGTTTTTTGTGGTGAGAGGTTGCAACCCAGGGCTTCTCACATGCCAGACAGGGGCTCTACCACTATGCTGCACCTTTAACACCGGAAAATCTGAACCTTTGGTCATCGTGGCTGGTCACAACATCTTTATCTGTTTTTTTGTTGTTATAACTGAATTCCTCAGATTGGGTAATTACAAGGAGTTGTGATTTATTTGGCTCGATTTTGGAGACTAAGAAGTCCAAGAGTATAGAGCAGACCAATGGGGAGTGCTTCTCCCTGCAATGTGGTGGAGGGCATCACACAGCGAGATAACACAGAGCTGCCAACTTGGAGCCCTTCCTTTTCCTTTTTTTTGAGACAGGATCTCACTTTGAAGTCCAGACTGGCCCTGAACTCAGGCTCAAATTCACAGCAATCCTGCTGCCTCTGCCTCTGCCTCTGCCTCCTGAGTGCTGGGATTATAGGCATGAAACACCACACCTGGCACTGTGGTATGTGGTACTGACTGCTGGTGGGTTCACCACACCCAGCATTGTTATATGTGGTTACCAGGGATTGAACCTAGGCCCTTGTGCTTGCAAGGCAGGCGTTGAAACCACTTAGCTAAATCCCAGCCCACTCCTCCTTTTCTTTTTTCTTTTCTTTTTTTTTTTAGGTTTTTTGAGACAGGGTCTCGCTTTGTGGTTCAGGCTGGTCCTGAGCTCAGCCTCAAACTCACATCACAGCAATCCTCCTGCCTCTGCCTCCCGAGTGCTGGGATTACAGGTGTGAGCCACCACACCCGGCACTGTGGTATGTGGTAATGATTGCTGCTGCTGGGCGTGAGTCTCCATGCCCAGTATTGTATATGGTTACCGGGATCGAACCCAGGTCCTTGTGCTTGCAAAACAGGCACCAGAACCACTGATCTAACTCCCTGGCCCACTCCTCCTTTTCTTATAAAGCCAGTAATCATCATAGGAATCCATTCAATGGCCTCATGTAATCCTAATTATCTCAAAAAGACTCCCAAATATCATTAAAATATGAATTTGAGGATTAAGTTTCCAATACCTAAACTTCTGTAAGGTACATTTAAACCATCATATACATGCAGGGAGAGCTTGGGGGACAAGCAATATTCACCCTGGACTTTCAGTCTTACCTGGGCTTACCTAGGCACAAACAAACACTGACTGTGTGCTCTTAAATCCATGGAGAGCTAGTTATAGCTTGTGTTTACATGAGCCCCAGAGCCTTATGCAGTTAAAGGTAAGCTTTTCAGAGGTGGCCGGATCTAGGGTATGTAATGCTGGAATTCAGTGTGTGATTATTAAATTAGTCCACAGATTGGTTTGGCATAGTTCAGGTGTCAATAACAGGAATGCCCCCCTTGACTGTTCATGGTACCCCCAAAAAGGCAGGTATCCTAGAAAGTATAAAAGAGGAAGCCCGCTGCCGCTGCTGCAGCTTCACTACTTTGCTGCCTTCCGCCTTCCATGAGCTATTTCTCCTTTGCCATGTCACCCTGCCAAGCCACCCTGCCTCAGAGGCAGCCGACCATGAACTGAAATCCCTAAAAATTGTAAGCTGAAATAAACCTTTCCTCTCTTCACCTCGGGTGTTGATTATTTTATCTCAGCAACACAAAAATGAGTAAGACAGAGCTGAAGCATTCTGTTCATCAACATCTGCTCCACCAAAGAAACTTAGAAAAATCGATGACAGAGTCCTCTAGATTGGGCCTGACATGTCTGCTTTGCTGATCCTATTGAGGTTCTTTGCTATAGTATCCGTGGGCACAACTGCCTCTGAATACGCAGTCTCAAAGAAGGACCACATGTGTAGATAGTCACTGAATCAACCCAAACTTCCAGCATATATATATGTATATAAATATACTTCTTGTGAGTTTTCTGTGGTTGTGCCTTTTAAACACACACTCATACACACACAAACACATACACACACACACACACACAAACTCAAGGGATGCCATAGGTTTTCTTACCTCTTTGAAAATGTAAACTCCAGTAAGTGTGGCTCCACATACTGTCTTATTTCCTCTCTGTTTGGGTTTAGTCTCCCTTTTTAACGTTGGATAATTTCCTTAAATGTTTGGCAAAGCCAGATTGTCCATACATGACTAACAAAGAAGAACTGGGAAGGTAGTGGAAGCTGCGTACATATCAGTGAGGTTCACTGAATGGAGGGCTTACCTGTTGGGAAAGCTGGCTTTCTTCATAAGTGGTGTCAGTGTAGCTTGCCCTCTGAACCTATATGTCTCACATCCAAGGAATCAAATAACCAAGAGTTGAAAATCTTGTATTTGGGAAAAATTTTTTGTCTATGCCAAGCATGCACAGATTTATCTTTCTTGTCAATATTCCCTAAACATAACTGTAGACAGTAATTACCTAGAGTTAACACCATATGGGCATTATAAATAACCTAGAGATGATTTAAAATTATATAAGAAGATATCATAGGTTACATGTAAACACCAGACCATTTCATAGAAGAGCTTTGAATATCTATGGACTTTGGTACTTGCAGAAGGTCCTAGAACCAATCTCCATGGATACAGAGGGACAGCTATGTGTAGAGAGAGTTTCCCCAGAGAAGAATCCTTTGCTTTTCTCATTGAGAAGAATTTGCTAGGCAATTTGTTTTCTGTGACTGAAAATGGCAGTAGTTTAAAAAATATCTGGAGATAAGTACATGGACCTCTCGCTCTGATGCCAGCAAATTTTTGGCATTGGCCTGACTTACAAGTATCTGTCCCCAATCCCCTGGTTCTTGGCAAGAAGGGATCCTCAGCTTTCCACAGTCAGTCAGTCCACCATGTTGGAAATCCTGTGGCTCTAGGGAATGTCTGCTTCCTCCTCTGTTGTCGACTCTGTAAATCCCTCCATAGGGCTGCTTCCCACTCTCACTCCTGTCAGAATGGTCAGGGAACATGATACTTTTGCCTTTTCTTCCCCCATTCTCTGCCTCCTCCAGATAAGCCCTTTCCCCCATAAGTATTAATGCTAATCAAGTCAGGGACACAGACGAAGGCAAAAATAACAAGAGCTTCTGAATTCATCAAATTCTCAAAATTATTGCCCTTGATTTTTAGCTCTTAATTCCCCTGCTTTCACTCCTCCCTAACTACCTTCTCCACTCGATGTAATTCAGAGGCTACAAAACACAAATAAAAACCTTTTTTTCTTAGTATACAAGTAATACAGTCATAATGGAAATTGTACTTAACATTCTCCATTCCCCATCCCACCCCACATATACAGAGTCAAATAGAGATTAAAGTTATCAATAATCCCTCTGTCCACCATTTTTAATATTTTAGTGTTTTTCTTTTCATGCTTTCTTTCACTTAAGAATGTTGGCCTACATCCATATATAAATCGTATTTTGCAAGTTGAGACCATGCCGTAGGTATATATTTGTAACTGCCCTTTCCCTTAACAACTAATGGGCAGCTGCCTACGTGATTAAATAAAATGCACAATTTCATTTTGATTGATTATTTTGGTCACACAGATTTCCCATAATCCTTTTAACTAACACGATCCAAGTGGAAGTTTGGATTGTTTTAATTGCGTGGTGTTAGAAATATTACAAGGGTAACCACATATGTATCTTTCTACATTTGTCCAATGTTATTCTTAGACATGGAAACAAACGTATAGAAGTCTAAGATAATCTGAACCAATTTATACCTGTTTTAGTTACTTTTCTTGTTGCTGGAACAAAATACCTGACACACAAAGTTAAAGGAGGGAAGGCTTATTTGGCCCACAGTGTGTAGAGTGTCACTCCATGGTAGGCTGGCTCCAAGGCAGGTGGCACACGGCAGAGGGGCATCACAGAGGACAAAAGCAGTAAGCAACAAACCACAACGGCAGCTCTCTGTGTCCTTACATTCACCCAGGTTACCCGCCTTTCCATGGAAACAGCTATGATGGAGGCGTTTGTTCTTGCCAATTTTTCTGTTAAGATGATTAGCCTATTTAATTCCATTGCAGTAGTTATATACTAAATACGTTTGCTTTTTGTTATTAACATATATTGTGACGTTTATCATTTGCCTTTTTGCACTATTATGGCTGTTTTGAGTATATAGATCATACAAGCTTTTTGTGGTCAGATATGTCCAACTTTCCCTTTTGTGAGGATATCCTTGAAAATAGCCATCACTCCCAACCCTATATTGCTGCCAAAACATTTCCAGTATTTCCTTCCAGTATACTTTCATCCTTTTTTTGTTTATATTTAAATATTTAATCCCTCTGAATTTATTCTGGTATGCATATTGAGGTTCTTTAGAGAAGCAGGACTAATTAGGGGTGTGTGTGTGTGTGTGTGTGTGTGTGTGTGTGTGTGCGTGCGTGCGTGCGTGCGTGCGCGCGCGCGCGCATGCACATGGGCATGGAGGCAGGATGTGGTTGTTTGTATGTGTGGAGCAAGAGAGACCAATTTAAGGAATTGATTCATGTATTTTTGGTGCTGGCGAAACTAGGAGAGCAGCTGAATAGGCAGGAAGATTCAGAGAGACTCAGGGTAGAAACGACACTGTAGCTCTCACTCAAAGGCAGGCCAGAGGCAGAGTTCCTTTTAAGCAACCTAAGTTTTTTTTTTTTTTTCTCCCTCTTGAGGCCATCAACTGATTAGGTGAGAACCACCTATATTTTAATCTGCCTTACTGAAATCTAAGGATATAAATGTTAACTGCACCTAAAAAGAACCTTCACAGAGACATCTTGACTGGTATTTGTCCATCCCAAGGTGAACTGCATGAATTCAACTTTATGTTTTGCATACCCTTTTTCTAAATGACAGACCCACAAGGCATAGATTCCCTCACGCCCTTCTTTATTCTTTTCAGAGGCAGTCAGCAGATATTCAATGAACTTCCTTCTCTGTTTAGTTTAGCCTTTCCATGTGTAGACTCTGCAGAGGTCCGTCAGGCCCCAAGACCTCCAATGATAGTAGAGAAAGGTCAGTATGAACTGGTGTCTTCATGCCCCTATAAGGGAGGCTTTATCTCAATCCTTGGAGGAATTTTTCCCATGACACTTGTGAGTCCTATAAAGACAGACGTACAAATACATGAACTTTGCTCCAACCTGTTACTCTAGCAAGCTCCTCCACCCTTTGTTACTGTTGAATCCAAGAGCTGCAGGCATTTCTAACTAGAGCATTGAGAGGACACAGAGCCAACACTACAACGTGCTGCCAAGGAGGTGGTCGCGTCCTCAGTATTATTACTATCACAAACATCATCATTATCATTTTAGAGGTTAACCATTAAGCACTTTGAGCTCTTCAAGTGAAAGTTTCATGAATAGGTCAGAGTATTAAATGATAAGTGCTTACATATTTTATATTTGTCTTTTGACAAAAATGGGAAATTCTATATTTACTTTTTTTTTTTTTTTTTGAGACAGGGTCTCACTTTGTAGTTCAGGCTGGCCCGGAGCTCAGCCTCAAACTCCCATCAGCAATCCTCCTGCCTCTGCCTCCCCAGTGCTGGGATTACAGGCGTGAGCCACCACGCCCCGCACTGTGGTATGTGGTTCTGATTGCTGGTGGGTGTGAGTCTCCACACCCAGTATTGTATGTGGTTACCAGGGATCGAACCCAGGCCCCTGCACTTGCAAGACAGGTGCCAGAACCACTGAACTAAATCCCCAGCCCCTCTATATTTACATTATTAAATTCAGATGTCTTTAAAGGAGGTGAATTGAGTCCGATTTACCTTGAGACTCAGTGATCGTGCTAAAGATTCATATCCTGGTTGGTCTGCTCTGAAGCTCAGATTTTTAGCCCTGTGAGTTGGCAGCATCTGCCTGTGAGACCAGCCCAGTTCTGAGCGCTCAAGGTCACCAGGAGGGCAGCATCTCCTACATGGCTCTGGATGCCGTCTACTGTCACATGGGAACCACAGTCAATGCAGGATCATTGGTAGCAGGCCAGGCTCCCTGCCTTCCAGTCAGGCGTCTCAGCCAATCTGCAACAAACATTGCCTGGTCTAGCTATTGAGAACTGAATAATTGGCACAGACATAAATGCCTGCTGACTTGCATTTGGTGGCCCTGTTTGAATTTTAATTCTTTCATTAGACCACAGAGCATCCTTTTAAAAGGCCAAGATCCCATGATAACTACATTCCTCCTACAGTACCACGAAGGTTGTATTATCTTCCCTACTTTGCTGAGCTGTTTACATTTAAATAAGGTGATACATTCTGGGACAATTAGAAGAAAAAGGATAACTGAGGTTCAATTCCCTTTTCAAAATGTGCACACAATAGTTCTGAAAATGCCTCCTGCTGTCCAGATAGCATGGCTGTGCCTTCTTGGACATTATAGAAGAGAACTCTTTAAAAAAACTGGACTTTTTCCTGTACACTTTCCCATGAACTAAGGCACTAACAGCCCCTGGAGGCTCTATGAGGTTAGGGCAGCGTGGTTTGTGTGTGCCAGGGGAAAGTTTTGTGCGATTTCAATGCATTTATAAGCCCTTATTGAGAGAGCAGGTGACCAGAGGAGAAAAGACTGAGAATGTACTTTTTAAAGATCTTTTAGGAAGCTTAGATCAGGCCACATGGAAATGTAACTGCGGTTCTCAGCAGGCTGAGACTCAGTGACAAAGAGCCAGGATAATGGGTTTTTATACAAGGGATTCATTCAGTCATTCACTTTTTATTCATTTATTCTTAGTTACTGAGTGCCTCTGTTAAGTGCCAGACTCTGGGTAGGATCTGGCCTTTATGCTCAATGAGCTGAAATCATTTCTCTGGGAAGTGTGTTTGATGGAGAGAGAAGAAGGCAGGGGAGCAAGATGAGAAAATAGGTCATTAATATCGTGTGATGATTATTAAGGTGGTAGTAGCTACTAGTATCAAAATTCAGGTGAGTAGAATGTGTTAGGAATGGTGTAGAGAAAGGGTAAGAAGTAAAGAAAAAGCTCTACAGAAGTTAGGAAGATATAGGTGAGTCTTGAACTATAAGGAAGAGCTTGTCAGGAGGAAAGGAAAGAAGAGCATTCAGTTGAGTGGATGACTGTATGCAATATGAAGGATGATTAAACACTGCTCTGAAGGCTTAGATTTTAAAAGTTATTATAGTAAAAATGCCTTGCCATTAACTTCCCTCCAAATACTCCTCCTTGCAATGAACACAATTATCACCTCATTCTTGCTACTTTCTGAAGCAATTATGAGGGTTCTCTTTTGCTTTTGTCATGGCCACCTTGATGTGCTCAACATGTTTACCTCTCTTGGTCAGTTTGACTTTGGGGAAGAGCCAGCATCATGCACAGGGTCAGATGAACTAAATAAAGTGGATGAGGACACACCACAGTATTGCTACAAGCCTGAGTTTTTGTTGGATGACATTGGGCATTCACCATAGTTTTAATCACATCTTGTTGAGACACTCAAGAAAGACAACTTCCGGAGCTGCTTCGGCAAGTGGCAAGAAGAGTGAAATGTGCTCCAAGTGAGGGAGAGCGCTGTGAGGGGAACTGTTGCAACTTTCTTTCTACCCTCGTAATTTTTTACTGTGTAAAATTCACTGTGATAGTTTTAAAGATTCACCACACATTTCAATCACACAGAAAGGGGGCATAAAACAGCATGGTCTAAGCATAGTACGAGTTGATGTGGATGAACATTGGGAGCTACGGGAAGAAGCCAGCAAAAGTGGGAGCAAAGAGGTAATCAAGGAACAGGTGTCCAAGGCCTTCTATACTGTGTGGTGTCTCCCCGAGGCAATGTTTCCGATTAAAGCTATGCCTGGGAATGAGGGGTTTCTTGAGACACACTATGGCTAATTACTTCATTCCCTTCATCTATAAGCCAAGGCTCATGGGCCAATGAGAACCCAGTGAGTAAAGGTTGTGACCTATCCATTTTGTGACTTAGTAAATATGCTAATACAGTATGCATAGGCCAGAGCCCAGATCCATAGCCCTGCAGCATCCCGTAGAGACAAACTTGCATATCACTATTTGTTAATTGGTACCACTGGGTATAGTTGGAAGCCACTGCAGGATACCTATATGCAGCCTATCTTTCCAGGTTTTTCCTTCAATGCTATAAAAAGAGATGTGTCTTGCTGTCATCTGAATAGTCTATGCTTACTCCATGTATATGCTCAGTCTAATGGCCTTAATCAAAAAAGGAAATTAGATTACTCCGGCATGATTTGTTTTACTGAGATGATGCTGGCTTAGAGGGATTGCTGCTTAATTTGTAAGCACTCATAAGCCATTAGTGGAATAATCTTTTATAGGATTTTGCCCAGGACTGGTGCCAAGCTCATGAATCCATAGTTGATGGAGCAGGGAAGGGAAATTAACTGTATTTCCTGAAAATCAAGGCATTTGCCTTTTCTTAGTCCTCCAATATGATTCATATTTTCCAGGAGTTCCTCATTGCATTAGTAGTGACTCTGTGATCTCACAAGATTTCCCAACAGCTTGTAGAGTTATTTGTCTAGGTCAACAGACATGGATTCTTTTAAGACAGTGCTTATTGCATTTCTCCTCACCCAAGGACATTTATCCTTTTATCAGTTTGTTCCAAGTTTTGTTTGTTTTTCTTTTAATCATAATATCCTTGTCCTTGATAAAGAAGGAACAAAATAATCCATTTATCTTTATCTTTATCTTTCTGGTTTGTTCTTTTGTTCTATCTCTTGAACAGCTGTTATGTATCCTTAGTGAGTGTGAATTTTTTAAAACATTGATTTGCTAAGAGCCTTAGTTCTCATACTCTATACATTTTGTCTCAATGTTTTCCATTCCCCAGCATCCAAAGTGCACAGGACAAGTACTTCCAAAGAGATAACCAAGGATCCTGGAAGCCACACGTTTGAACTAAGTTGGAAATATACAGGGATTTAGTGCTTGGGGAATTCCTGCAGAGGTGATAACTCATGAGGAAATGTGCAGGGATGTGAGTCTCCCCAATCAGTCTGATGGGAGAGAGCCCTTGAACTCACTCACTCCTATGAAATTCTACTCTGATATGTCTCCTTGGAATTACTTGAGAAAAAGATAGATTTAGTATCAAAAAACAAAATTTTCTCTCTGGGCCTCAGTCTCTTAATTTATAAAATAAATAATTCTGATAACATTTAAGGTTCTTTCCAATTAGAAAGTTCTACAGCTCCAGAAAACTAGAGGAAAGAAGAATTAAAATTTATGGACTAGACATTCTTCTAGAAGCATAATGCCTGTGACCTCACTGAATTCGGACCACAAACTTAGGAGCTGATATCCTTTGGCAAAGACGGAAGATGAAAGTTACCAATACTACATACTTTATCCAAGGTTACAGAATCATCAATCATAAATAAGGCTCAGAGAAAGGAATTTAAATATTAATCTATGTACATCACTGATTATCAGCAAGGGGCAGTTTTTGTCCCCTAGCAGATATTTCCCAATGTCCAGGGATACATTTGGTTGTCAAACTTGGGGAGTTGCTGCTGGCTTCTAGGGTGCAGAAGCCAAGGGAGTTGCTAATGATCCTACAATGCACAGGATAAACCTCCCCTTATCATTTGGTGCAAAATGTCAATGACCCTTAGGCTGAGAAACCGTACTTTAAACAGTAGGTACAAATGCTATACAGATAATCTTAGTCATTTGTCAAATTCTAAGAAATATTAATTATTCATTGCTACATACAAAGGTTTCTTCAAAAGACTTCTAGTCACTAAGAAGAATGAACATATGTATCCAAAAGAAAATGGCTATTGCCCAACTGAGAATTTTTACAGTGTCCTATAATATGTCCAAATTTATGCAACAGAAAAGAAAATTTTCTAGGGCTTTCCTCCCAAATCTTTGAGTAAAACTGATGGTTCTAGAAGACTCATCTTGTTTATTCTATGGCTTCATATATCCACCGAGTCACCATTCCTGTCTTGAGTAGGAAAGTCCCACCTGGGAAAATGTGGCTTTAGAGGGTAGCAAGGTATAGCTAAGTCTTCTGTCAAAATTAGGTACTCCAGGATTTGCATCTCTATAATATATAATGTTACATATGTAATATAATCTTTCATATTTATCTGAATGTAAAGATATTGCAAAAGAGAGGAGAAACATGAGTGACATATGAGGAAAGGCCTGAAATTCATCTACTCTGGCTGTCTTATTTTAGAGGTCTGAAAACCAAAATGAAAAGAGGTTAACTGACTTGCCAGAAATACGTGAAGTTTCAGGTCCAAATATCACACAGCATAGGAAGCACTAATCAAAGAATAACTTCTTGAGAAAACAAATAAATCAACCCATCCCACAATTCCCATCCTCGTGATGTCCAGCCCCGGGTGCTTTTCCCTGCTCCTTCCAGCTCTAGGGCAGATCCTTGTGTCTTCTATACCCAGCGGCCACTTTCCCACACCCCCTTTCTTGATAGAGTTCTCATCTTGTTCCACTACGAGGCAGAAAGCAAAGTGCTCTGGGAAGGCAGAACACATCTATCTCCAGGTAGTACATCACCCAAGCTAGCCATAGTGACCTTGTTTGTATTTGTCTGTAACTGATTTAGGAGCAGACATAACGTAGCAATGACCAGTGTGATCTGAGATAGTGAAAACCTCTATGAAAAGAAGGCTGTTTATCCAACTGCCCACAAGAAAGCAGTTCCAAGAAGCCACAATGCCTGCAGTATTAAGGAACACCATTTTGGCAGCCTAAGACTGCAAATTCAGCCCATTGTGGGGGGAAAAAAATTCAAAAGCTATAAAGGTCTGGATCTATGATAATGCAGAGCTATTTATTTAGAGTTGAACTATCTACAAAGTGTCTTTTTGATAAATGACATAACAAGTATCTATAAGATTTGAAGCAGCACTAAATGGGGACTTTTATTGCTTATACCAAAACATATCCTAACTAGTACAGCCTCGATGCCACCTGGTAATGAAATTTCTTCAAAGATCGCTTCTTGCTCCATTTAATCTTTAACATTTGGCTCAGAAGTTCTACTTCCCCATGTGAAAGTTAATCGCTCTCTACTTCTGGGAGTTGCGATAGAGGAAATAGGTATAAGATAGAAATGGGACTGGATGGGCTATAAATCCGATGGACAAAGAGCTTTTATTCATCAAGATCATTTAAGGTTATTAGGAGGGACAGGTTTAGAATTCATTGTTACGGCTCAAGCAACTACTCTAACCCTTACTAATGACAATCTGAGGATACTTCCAGTTCCAGCTCCTTGTTGAGAAAACTGCAATAATTCGTACAAGCAAACGAAATATAAAGTACTGAGGAGGGCAACATTACAGTTTGTATTTTGAATGCCCCTGAAATTCTTTTGTGTTCAGAGGTTAGGCTTTTTGAAAGTGATTAGACCATGAGGTCTCTAACTTCAGCAGTGGGCTAATCCATTGATAAGATTGTGATCTGATGTCACTATTGGGAGGTGATGGAAATGCGAGGTGAGGTGTATTTGAAAGGAGTGGCTCATAGGATCCTTAATTTGGAGATGTATTTAGTCCTCAACCCTGCCCTTGCGCCCCTCCCCCTCCTCTCCCCTCCCCTATTCTTCCCCCTCCCCCTCTTCTTCTCCTCTTCCTTTCCCTCTCTCTTTCCCTGTAACTGCTGTAGAGTAAGCAGCTTTGCTCCAACATGCCCTTCTCTTAAGATGTTTCTACCTTATCATAGGGTTAAGCCAATGGAGCCAATTGATCATGGACTAAAACTTCTGAAATTGTGAGATAAAATAAATCTTTTGTCCTTGAAGTATCTCTTATAAAGAATTTTGTTATAGTCATAAAAACATGACTACCACAGGTAGCTTGCACAAATATAGTGCTACTATATGGAACAATTAACATGCTGCTGTTAGGAGCTTTTTAATTTGAAGTAGCTAGTTAGCTATTTAAAATGGAAACTATCAGAGATGAGTAGACTGTCAGAGATTTAGTGGCAAACAAAACCATTTGACGTCGCTTAAGCAGAAGACACTTATTAATGGCTATTTGAAATCCATAGAAAGCCTGGGAGGATGAAATTATGCCTCCAGAAATAACTTCCAATCATCCTAGAGAACTACCTGGGGGAAAAATATGGCCAGGCAGATCTCAGCTCAGCCTATGTGTAGCATTTAGAGGTCACCTGTAAAGCCTCTGCCTTGAACACCACTGAAAGTGTGCTCCCCCCCGTGGCCATCATGAGTGGGTTCCATGGCCCCCTCCTTGGTGTCACAAGGCTCCAGATATCTCTGATTAATAGAGCCTGATTAATGGAGTCCTGAGTCTGGATCTCAGCTATAAGTGAAGTTGAAAAAGAAAATTTCAGGCTTTTGTCTTGTGTTGGATGAGCCTAAAAGTTTGAATAATCCCAACACTGAGTTAAGTATGTAAACTAAGGATGTCTAGACTATTAAAGAATAAAAATAATTTCAGCATTACCCTGATGTTGTCAAGAAGAAGAAGGGGAAAATGAAGAATAAATTGTGAGCTTTATTGCTTATTTAGTTGTTCAGGCAAGAAATACCCCACCCCACTCAGTCTCCTCTTACCTCTTATATTAGATCTTACCATTTTTACCCTTCAGCTTTTTCTAGTGTCTAATCCCTCTCCATCCCCTTCTCCCTGGTTTAGACCCTTATCATTTCCCAGCTGGTATCTTAGTTCCTTTTCTTATTGCTGAAACAAAACACCAGACACCCAAAGTTAGAAGAGGCAGAGTTTGGCTTCCAGTCCACAGAGGTTTCAGCTCATGTTTGTCTGGTTCTGAGACGGAGTGGCATATGGCAAAGGGAATCACAGAAGAGAAACTGATCCTTGCAGGCAGAAGACAGTAAAAGCAAGCATGGGATGAGCACAGTTCTCTCTAGCCTTGTATTTTACCCAGGATGTAGGCAGCACTCACACCCTTAATCTAGTGCCCTCAAGCCTAGCGTTGCACCGTGCATCAATTCCAAAGTCTTACACTCTAGATCCAGCCTCTGGAGTAGGCCCACATAGGACTACATGAGGCTTTTGGGAGAGACATGTCGACACAAACCATAACACCTGAACTGTTGAAATAGTTGTGATGGTTAAATTCGTCAACAAATTGATTGGTCCACCTTTGGGATTACTAAAGCACACTTCTTGGGTGTGTCTTGTTGGGTCAAGGAGGGATTAATCTGGGTACTTTCTCTGGTCTCTGTTCCTGTCCTCTCTCGCACTACCACCTGCTCTGGTCCTCTGGCTGCCATGAAGGTGTGGCTTTGCTCTACCACACCCTTCCACCATACTGTCCACCCCTTGGAGCCAGACCCTCACTGCAGAACCCTCAGAAACCATTCGTCAAGTTAAATTCTCTCCTCCTTTAAGTTGTGAGTCTCAGGTCTTGTGTCCAAGTGATGAAAACTGACCAGTAGAGTCACCTACCCCACTCCTCAGCTGTATTTAATTCCCTTCCTCCCACATCCTTTCTATACCCCGTTATAGTGGCCACATAGCTCAAGCACAAGAACCTTATGTAGTCAGCCTTCAGGAAATATTTATTTAATGAGTGAGTTTTTAAAAGGGCTAGTATCAAGATCAAGACTTTCTCAAGAGTCAATGAACTCAACATAAT
Source organism: Petromus typicus (assembly GCA_004026965.1). Lineage (NCBI taxonomy): Eukaryota > Metazoa > Chordata > Mammalia > Rodentia > Petromuridae > Petromus > Petromus typicus. The sequence continues at coordinate 19,099 of PVIR01008380.1, forward strand.
TTTGTATGAACTGCAACTGAGGAGTGGAATTTTGAGAGCTGGAAGAAGAGGAGCGCGGGCTGCTGCCATGGTTTTGCTGGTCGGGAAAGCCTTACTAACATGGAGACAACCAAACAGAAACTTGAAGGCCTGGACATGAGGGGCTGAGCTGTAAGTATCTGGGGAAAAGCACCCAGAGTCTTTCTCCTCCTGCAGACCCTTCCCTAGCAGCTACTTAATAAGACACACAACCCATATGTCCACAACACCTTTTAAAAGTTTGCTTTAATTTCCAATGTAATTCACACATTAGGGACAGATAGATGCTGCTACAGTTAAGTGGACCTGAAAGCCCCCCTTACTGTCCTGTGGCCTCCTTTGCATAGCTTCCTGGGGGCTTATAACATTCTTAAGAGAACTCCTAGATTTGTGTCTTCCTGCATCCATATTTCCATATCCCTGTGGTTGACCCAGGCATAAAATAAAGTCCCTTTCTACAAATGCCTCGCATGCCCACAGGCACTAACAATGACTTCAATCTTTGGATTTCACTGAAAATTGAGAAATTTCTGGAGAGGTTAGTTATTTGCCTCATTTGGGACTAACTAACAAATGACATTAAACATTGGGCTTGTCTATTTAAAACATTTGCTTGCAGTCTACCGGAGGTCTCTCCACTGACTCTTCACCCCACAGGGTACTTCATGCTGTCTCCAGAGCTTCTCTTGCCTTCCTGACTCTCTTCCTCTTTTCCTTGTCTCCTATAGAGCAGTTTGTGCAGCATCTTTTATTGCCTTGGTTCCTGCTCTCTTGGTTCACTCCAACAGATTCTTGAGATATTTTTACAAACATGTCATCCAGGAACAAAGTCAAGGTACCACCTCTTGGATCCACTTTTGCATTTCCTAACATCTGAGAGCAGAGACTTACCATATGAGGTCTCACAATGAGCCGTGACAAAGGACATTGAAGCTGGTATTGGGGAAGCCATTCGGAGCACAGCTTTGCAAGGGAGAGGAGTCAGGATGAGCAGGGCAAGTAAGGAGACAGCAGGACCTTGGATCTCAGCAAAGTTAGCTAATAATGAACGTGCGTGTGGAGGGGAGACGGCCCACGAAGAGTTCTGTGCAGCAGCTCTGAGATTTTAATTGAATTCAGAAGGCAATGTGGATCCAGAGAAAGACCCTGGAAGGTGCCATAAATAGATCTGTATTTTTTTTTCCTTCTTAAAAATGTCTACAGGTTCTCCCTTAAGGATGTACAGATCATAAAAAGGGGGAGAGTCTGAAGGCAGAGTGCCAATGCCTCAAGAAGGGAAGTTGTAAATCCATACCATGAGCACTGGCCTGGGAAAGAGAAGGCGCTGATTAGGAAGCCGTGCAGGGTGCAGACCTGAGACATCTTGGAGGTTGATTGGGTGGGGGGGGGACAATGGAGTGAGAAGATACAGGCGCACAGGGAGGGAGATTCCCAGGGTGAGGATTGCAGGTTTTTAGCTGCCAGCTCATGGGTAGTGTGGCCATCTACTGGGAGGCGGGCACGGAAAGAATCACAGAGGTTCAGGGAAACCAGTGAGTTGATTCCTTTAGTCCTCCTGTGTCGCCAGCAGTGACTTGATGGGCTCCACAATGGCAATGCATTCGTTCCTCCCCCATCCTTGCCAGCTGCAGCAGGGACTCGCCCTGCGCGCTGTGCCAGCTGCAGCTGGGTGTCTACTGAGCACTTCCTCTCTGGCTGGAGCTGGTGGTTTGCGGCTTCCCACAGAGCTGAAGCAGTGGGGTGCAGCCAGAGGAGAAGCCAGCTGGAGGAGCAGGAAGAGAAGGCCCAGAGTCAAGGGGAGGGGGGTGCTGAACTGCTCAGTGGCTGGTGATACCAGGCAACTCCTACACCTCCCTGACTCTTAGATTCTCTACCTACAACTTGGTGATGGTGAAGAGCGCTCAAGTTCAGATGTGTGGATTCACGATTTCGCATAATCATCTGGAAGTCATTCTAGAAATCCCTTAAAGGTAATGAATTAAACTAATATTTGTGACTTGATAAACTGAGATTCGCTACTTTCCCCCAAATTTCTCTCCAGTAGATTTTGGTGCTGGGTCACAAACGTGGTATTTAGAGACATTTCAGTTCCTTTGGGTTGATTCAGAGTCCCATTGTAGTAAAAATAGGCCCAAATAAAAGAATGTCCGTACTATCTTAATGTCAAGGTTAATATTTCATAACATTTAGGATCAAAGTCATTCTGACTGGAGGAGTTTCATGTTATCCTGGAGCGTGTGGTTTTCATAAGAAAATAGTTCTTGTACTGACCTTTGCCCTAAGACTAAGCGGGAGGAAGGAGGGGTCCTCATCATGGCGGAGACATCCAGCTGAAGTCTAATTCTCACACACATGCTCCCTCCTTGTGCACCAAGGGAAGTGCTTCTCCCTCCCCGGGGACCAGGAGGCTCAGAGGAAAAGTCCATAGGACAAGCGCCATATAATTCAGCCAGGACGTTACACAGCAAGGAATCAAGGCCATATCTGCTTCATGCAAAGCCCAAGCCCTTCGTGCCATAGCAGCAGGCGAGTCAGATCCAGGCTCTTGGTTCATTCTCAGACAGGCTGTCTGACTCTGACTCCATTTTTCCCCAGACTCCCTCTCCACCCTAACACACACTCATGCAGGCATGCTCAGTCACCACTGCCGCTGCCACCATATGCAACACCCATGTTCCAGTGGAGCAGCTGAAGGTGGTCCTCTCTTAGGAAATGTGCCAGCACCTGATGCCTTCCTGGGGCATGCCCAAGGCTGGCTCAGAAGAGGAGGAACCCTGAGCTGCCCTTGCCAGGGAGCTGCCAGTGTAGTGAACAGACAGTTCTGAGGCAAGTGAATCTAACCTGTGCGTGGGTCTGGAATCCCTCCACAAAGTCTCAACAGGCCTCCGCACTCCTGGGCGTAGGTGCCTGGGAAGATGACACAGTCTTGGGACTTTCCAGGATGTTGCACCTGAAAGTCTTATTGGGAGAAGGGGCATACTGGGAGTCCTGGGGAGGAGGGGGAGAAAGTAGCTTTTGATGCCTCAATTATCTCCCCTTCGCCTCGCTGGCCGACTGCCATCCTGGGTGCTGGTGGAGACTCAGAAGCTGGAGCCAGTGAGTGCGCTGGAGAAGCCTGGAAGGTGACCGCTAGTAACCCAGCTGCACATGACGGTGGCCAGCTGCCAGCTGGCTCCTGCCATCGCCTCCCAGCTGGCAACAGCTCTGAAGTCAGACAAGCTGTGGCTCCTGGGCTGTCCCAGGGGGTGGAAAGGCAGGGCCTACATGCAGAGCCGGCTTCTAACACACAGTAAGATGATAAACTGGGTCCAGGCAAGACTTCCTAAAGGTCTGCAGGTCTCAGGCCAGCTGGTCCATCTAGAATATAAAAAATGGAGCAGGCCAAGCTGACTCTTCGCGCTCAGGCACACAGAACAGTAGCTCACTAGCCATTTACCATCCATTCCGCTGTACTCCAAGCTGGAGAAGGCTTCCCCCCACTCAGGCCCAGCACTGGCTCCACATCTTGGCTCCGGAATCACTGTCTTTGTGAAACGGAAAGAAGAACAGCACTTCCGTCACTTTATATCTCTGTGCCCTTGGACAACACATTTAATTTCATTGTCCTTCAATTTTCTCACTCTTCAAATAAGGTTAAAAATAGCACCAATCTCATGGGATAGGTACGAAAATTTACTAAGTTAATTCACCTAGAAGAACTTATCACCGTGGCCGGCTACATAGAAAGCGCTCAGGAAATGCTAGCAACTTGAACTAATTCTGTTTGTCTTAATCACAGGAATATTATGAGGATTAATAAAAGCGGCTGAAGTTTATTACACACTGACCATGTTTCTGGCATGGGGCTCGTGTTCTGCAGGTATTTATTACTTCACGGTGATGCTGAGGACTTGCTGAGGGCAGGACCACACGCTGGCAGCCCTTCCTGTCCTTGTCACCTCCCCATTGGCAGGAAGGGAAACATCTCCGAGGTCTAACGACCTGCTTGCTGGAGCCACAGAGCTAGTAAGTACAGGGTACTTACACTTAAATCCAGAAACAGATCTCTATGGTCTTACAACCTTTCCCCTCTCCTCCTCTCTCCTCCTCCTTTGGGCCCTTGCTATTTGTACCACTGCTAAATTATCCAGGAATTGTCCTGGGACACACACACCACTACACAGGAGTATGTCTGGGCTGCTCGGCACACAGCTGTTCTCAGACACTTCGCAGGGAAGGGCCAAGCTGGCCTCCTACAGCTTTTTCTCTTCAAGAGTCAGGAACCAGGTTCTGGCAGACCCGAGTAAACCAGTCTCCAAAACCAGCAGCCGGTGCAGCGGTCAGAGGTGAGGCGTGTGTGTCACGTAGCAGACGCAAGGTTCTGCTGAAGACGCGACCTCCACTGTGGGCAAGTCACTTCCTCACTCGAGGCCACAGCTTCCTCTGTAATGTTGGAGCAGTCAGAGTCATCAGGTCGGGCTGCACCGAGGACTGAATAAGAGAAATGGGGACAGACACGGGGCCTGGCACCAGTCCCATACGCAGGAGAGGAGTTAGGACGTGCGCCAACAGAATAGTGAAATCCAACGGCCTGCAGCACCCGGATAGTTCACAGTCCAGTGAGCATGAGCCGGGATCAGCAGGTGGAGAATACAAGGGTATCAGCCCTGGACTACCCCAAAGGATACACACATGCCGAAGCCAGTGGATGCAACCCAGAGATGGAGATTTTTCCAGAGATCTTACAAAGCCCGTAGAAGCACAAGGTATGTGACAAAAGGCACAAGATTGCAGCCAGGGGCAGATATGCAAAGGGAGGTGACAAGGCAGCAGTGAAGCTGACTTACATTTGATGACCAAATAGACGTAGTTTAAACTGTTTCTCAAGAAACAGACACAAACCAAGAAAGGCCCAGGAGCAGGGGTGGGCCGGAGCTGCTGTGCGAGATATGTTTTCTGAGAGGCGAGGTATGTTTTCTGAGAAGCGAGGTATGTTTTCTGAAACTCTGCCACCTAGCCGTTCAATGTGGACATCATTAAAAATTATTTAAACTGAAGTAAATTATATCAAAATCAATAACAAAAACTCAAAATTCCTCGCTTTCTGGTTATTTTACTATCGCTCATGACCATCTATGCTCTGTGACTCTGTCTGACAGAAACACTGCATTGTGCAGTCTTGCTACATCGTCTCTCCCCAAGTCTATGTTGAGTGATGTCGCACTGTACCTTGAATTATTTGTGGAGTATTTCAACATCAGGAATTGGAAAACCTACAAACTGTCATCTGTTTCCCACTCTGGGGGATCAGTTGTTAAAACATTTACCAGACACCCCAAACCAAGAGTCTCCCCAGATTTCAGTCCCTCCAAGAGAACTGGGTTGATGCAGAGCATCCTGGAGGTGTCTGTCTCATGCTTAGATTCCACTCTGATTAAATCTCTTACCACAGTTTTTTTCTGAGTGCTCACACAGCACTTCCTCACAATCGCAGGACTGTGGAAAGCGCATGTATCTGCGTGATTCATACAATTTGGTGTCTTCATGAAAGGTGCCGCTAGAGGAAAGTTATGTAGAAAAAGAATAAAAGAAGACTACAGACTTACAGCTTTTTCTTGTACTCATCAACCTTCAGACTGTTCCTGTAAGTATTTGGTTCAGTAGGTAAGTCAGTCAGCACCGCAGTCCAGGCACCAGGCCGCAGGGAGAGCAGGAAACACATGCTCTCCTGTCTAGAACATGGTGAGGGAAACTCTCCCTCTCATCATCACGTTGAGCTCTGTCCTGAGCTTTCCATTTTAAAATCTAAGTTTGTGACACTCCCAATTTACCTTACATTTTTGAAATAAAATTATGCTTTATAAAAATTTAAAACTTTTATTTTCAAAAAGCACCATAAAGAAAATGAAAAGATAACCTCCAGAATGGAAGAAAATACTTACAAATCACATATCAGAAGGATCTGGTCCCCAGAATATATAAAGTACTCGCACGGCCCACCCAAAAGAGGAAAAATAATTCATTATAAAATGGCAAAGGATCTGTGAATAGATATTACTCCAATGATAGAAAACATATAATTGGCCTATAAGCACAAGAAATGATGTTCAGCATCATTAGCCATCAGGAAAATGTAGATTACAACCACTATGAGTCACCATTCATATACACTAGATGTGTTAAAATAAAAAATAACTTTGGTGAAGGTATGGAGAAGCTGGAATCATCAGACGTTGTGCTGGAATGCATCATGATGCAGCGACTCTAGGAAAGTTTGCCCAGCCTCAAAATGTTAAACATAGAGGTACCAAGCGATCCAGCATATTCCTAGGCATATACCCAAAAGAAATGAAAATATGCTCAAAACCTTGAATGCAGATATTCATAGCAGCATTAACTGTCCATTAACTGATGCACGGATAAGTGACACATGTTGATGCAGTGGAATACGACTCAGTTGTAAACCCAAACAGCATGAATGAACCTCAGCATCATTATGCTACATGAAATAGGGAAGACACAGAAGGTCACATGATTCCATTCCCACAAAATGTAGAGTAGGTCAATTTATAGATGCAAAGAGAGGGCTAGACGTCACAGAGGCTAAGGGTTGAGAGGAAGTAGGGAGTGCCTAAAAGGAGTCCAAGCTTTCTTTCAATGTGATAAATTTCTTTTCAAATTGCCGCAATGGTAGCACCTAAGTCCCTTTGCATTTTCCCCATAGCACTTGTCACTCTCTAACATGTCACGCAGTGGGCTTGTTTTTCAGAATTTTCTGCTATCTCTTCTCTCACTAGCATGCAGGTTCACAAGAGCAAGGATTTGAAACTGGTTCATTCCAGTGTTTGCCATAGTTTCCTGCAGAAAGTAAGCCATTTGTAAATATTTTTAAATATTTATTTATAATGTACTAGAACTTTAGTTCTTTAGGGAAAATCTATAGTCAATTTCAGAGATCTATGGAGATATTGCTGCAGCTTCCCCTCCAGTGCTGTGTACTGGGGCCCAACTCGGCCTCCTCCTCTTGGATTTCCACAAGAGTATCTTCTTCTTCTCCAGACTTGTCCTTGCTGGCTTTTACCAAGTCTCTGTCCTTTCCAACAAAGGAACTTAATTCAAAGACTGAGGGTAGGGCAGGGGATATAGCTCAGTGGTTCTGGCACCTGTCTTGTGAGCATAAGGGCCCGGGTTCGATACCTGGTAACCACATACAATACTGGGCATGGAGACTCACTCCAGCAGGAATCAGTACCACATACCACAGTGCCAGGCGTGGTGGCTCACGCCTGTAATCCCAGCACTCAGGAGGCAGAGGCAGGAGGATTGCTGTGATGTGAGTTTGAGGCTGAGCTCAGGGCCAGCCTGAACCACAGAGTGAGACCCTGTCTCAAAAAAAAAAAGACTGAGGGTAAAGATGACTGATAGGACTGACTTGTCCCGTCTGAAGAGCTTATGTTAAGGGCTTGTGTAATTCTGCATTTGTTTTTCTGCTCAGAGTTCTTATCACCTTGTTTTGCATAACTTCATGGTAAGATCTAAACATGGAAGAGTATGATTTGGAACAGCACAGAAGGAAAAAGAACTAATGTATCACTCCCACTCCCACTAGACACTGTTAAATGTATGTTACTTAATCTTTTCTGCAACCTTGTAAGGTAAGCATGGTCCATTTTTATACTGGAGCTCTCAGAAAAGTGACTTCTTATGTTTTCTTCCTTCCCATTGAGAATTCTGAAATTCTACTGCAGTTCTCTTCTTTAATTTTTAGTTTTGATCCCAAAGCTAACAATGGAACAGAAAATATGGGGGATATGTCAACAATATTTTTCCATATTATAATCATTAGGGACCTTGAGGAAACTAAAATCTATCAGTGAAGGTGGCCTGATGAGTCCGACAGAGCTGAGATGGTCCCCAGGACTGTGGAGAGTACACGTGGCTGCTCCTCGGGGCCCATTCAGGAGATGGACTTGGGATGGGTAATTTTATTTTTTTGAGACAGGGTTTCGCTTTGTAGCTCAGGCTGGCCCTGTGCTCAGCCTCAAACTCACATCACAGCAATCCTCCTGCCTCTGCCTCCGGAGTGCTGAGATTACAGGCATGAGCCACCATGCCCGGCACTGTGGAATGTAGTGCTGACTGCTGCTGGGGTGAGTCTCCACACCCAGTATGGTATGTGGTTACCAGGGATCGAACCTGGGCCCTTGCACTTGCAAGATAGGTACCAGAACCACTGAGCTAAATCCCCGGCCCCTTGGGATGGGTAATTTGATGCTGAGACTGTGAGGCATGCAGAGTGACTCAGGCCAGTGGAATACTGGTGCTCAGAGATTTGTCATCCCGTTCTATATAAGATAAGCCATTATCCATTAAGATGATTGTAACCTCCAGATGCATTACCTCCATATCTACTAGAAATAAGACTAAAAATGAGAGTTTGAGAACAAATTAAATAAACACTCATTTTTATCCTGGAAATGAAATGACTTCATGAAATAAGTCATAGTTGCACATGAAATGACTTCATTTCCAGGGTTCACAGGAATCTCACCAACTTCAGTCCCAGAAATGTTTCTCACATTTCTTCCTTTTGTCTTGCTCAATTGGCTAACAATAAATCTGTCGAAGGCTTCATTTGCAGAATCAGTATCACTACATCCCTTCCCATTTTTCACAAGTGCCAGGGGCATGATCAGTAGACCCTGTGTTCCCTCCTGTCTTAGTCACTTACTTCCTTGGTGGAACAAAATATCCCAACACTACTGCTTAAAAGGGAAGAAGTTTACTTCGTTTCACTTATTTTAGTCCACAGTTGGTTGCCCTGAGGCAGGAAGACATGATAGAAGGCCTGGGCAGCAGAAAGCTACTTGTGGCATGGCAGCCAGGAAGCAGAGAGGAGGGAGGAGCTGAGGAGAAAGACCCTTCCTGGTCACACCCCCATGACCCACATCTTCAAATGAAGTTTCCCCTCTAAAAAGCACATTTAGCTATAAACTCCTCAGTGAAATAATCCCCCCCATGAGTATGACACCCCAGAATCCAGCCACCTTCCCAAAGCCCTGTCTCCATGTCCATGAGATTTGAGGAGACATTCTCAGTCTAAACCATAAGATGTCCCTTGATCTTAGGAGATTTGGGGCCATTCACACTCCTAGAGGCAACCTCTAGTCTTAGCCTCTAATCTGTGGGCGCCAAGACAGCCACCAATGGAGACATGAACAGTTCAGGATAATAACGTAGGCTCGGGAGATAGATCTGGAGTTAAATTAAAACCTTGACACTTGACATTACACAGGGCCCATCAATCAGGAAGGATCAGTGTTGAGCTCTTATTCCTGCTATGTTTTGACTGAAACTGATCATATGACCCTGCCTGCCTAGAAATCATAGACAAAAATTATCGGGACTTGATAGAGAACTGGATGAGGGTGAATCAGTCTGCTATATCGGGACACACCATATATGACACTACTGTGTCGTGACTATTTTCCTTCACGGTTCCTGTGAGCTCAACAGATCCAGGATCTCCTGCTCTACAGTTTGTGTCACACTCATCAGAAGACTCTATTCCCCCTTCTCCCTCACCCATAACACCACCCACAGGGACCAGACCAGGTCAGCCGGGAGGGCTTATACCCAGAGCCCTGCCAGCTGGTCGGTCTCACCCTGTTGTCCTTCTTGATTTCTGCCTCCATCTCCAGGCTTGATCCCAGTTCTGAGCTGAAATTGGACAGATCAGATCCAGCTTTTCCAGTTCTCCTTCCAAGCAATTACTCAACATTTTAACAATGGAGTCATCTTGGAGTTTTTTAGGAGTCAAAGGGTAAAAAAAATTACATGGTAATTATACCGAGCCACAGTAAATATACCGAGGAAGATAAAATAAACTTAAACTGACATAAGGAAGTGGTTGAATATGTAGAAAAGAATTATGTACAACCTTGCTCATTGAAGCATTGTTCCTCATAGCAAAACACTGGGAATAACCTAAATATCCAGCAAACAAAAATGTTTATAAATGTGAATCACGTATATAATAGATGTGTTGGTTCTGCCTGTCAAGGCTTTCAGAATAAACAGAAAGAAACTACCAGATTATGTATTGTGATAGAGTTCATGGGGTAGGGGGGAGTGCCTGGCCCTATAGGTCACAGTGTAGGCTGCTTTTATTTTGTTCGCCTTTTGATTACACTTTCCCAAGTGAATTTTTATATTGCCTCACTTTGGAACCATTCTATGAAGATATCTCACTGAGCAGAGGGTCCAGATTATTCATAATTAAATAACTTTCGCTGATTTATTGGTCCTCAACTAAATCTGCTGTAATCAGGTGAACAGCAGAATCACCTCCCAGCTACAGGTGGTTGTTTTGCAGCCTTTAAAGATAGTATTTGCCAAAAGTATTTTTAAGGTCTAGGAAAACACATAAGAAATGATGTTGTGTTATAAAAAAATAGGAAGTTGAATCTATAGTCTGACACATGCTATAACATAGATGAACCTTGAAGAAACTATAATAAGTGAAATAAAAGTTAAAAGGGGAAAATACTATAGAATTCCATTTCTATGGGTTGCTGAGTAGTGAAGTTCATAGAGACAGTAAGTGAACTGGTGGTTGCTGGGGACTGAGGTAGTTACTGTTCAAAGGGTATAGAGTTTTTATTTTTTCAAGATGAATAAATTTCTAGAAATGGATGGCAGTGATGGCTGCACTTAAAATGATTAAAATGATAAATTTTGGCAAACACATTTTACCACAATTTTATAATTTGTATCTGTAGTATCATCTCAAATATGTGAATATCGGGGAGGGAGTGAGGTCTAGTGCTCTGCTTTTGGTAGTAAGGATAAGACGCTATCATTTCTTCTCACATGTTCTTCCATTAGCTAAAGCAAAAGTTGGTAAAATACAGCCCTCCAGCCAAACCTAGCTTTCCCTCTATTTTGAAAATAATATTAGAACACAGTGATGCCTGTACACTTATGCTCGTCTCTGACTTCTTTGTATCCAACAGTGGCAGGATGGGGGTAGTTGCACAGCCTAAAATATTTGCTATCTGACTTTTTACAGACAAAATCTGCTGACCTCTGCCTGTATGCACTGGGAGCCACGGAGACCAGAAGAACGATCAAAAGTTTACTGCGGCTTCCAAACTCTATATTTCACACCAGAGTCCACAGACTTAGAAATTCCAAAGTTGGCATTCTTCCCTCTATTTTTTCTCAAACTATTTTTCTCAAACTTTTCAATAGGCTCAAAATAATTTATTCTTGACTTGCAAAACACCCTGTGAGGCCACCCTGAACCTTAGGTGAACAAGTCAAAAAAAAAAAGAAAAGAAGTTCTCAGGGTGGATCTCCTTCTGGACTTGCATTGCCCAAGACCTTTGCCTATTACCTAAAAATTGAAATGTGCTATCATATTTGCAAACATGCACATATTTTAAAAATCTGGAAGGATGTTTGCCAATACATTAATTGTGGTATTTTTACATTGTGGGATCACATATAATTTTGAAATTCTTAACTATAAATTTTTGTTTTATGATTTGCTATAATGAGTACACATTGCTTTTATAATAAGAGAAGAGCTATGTCAAATTTCAAAACGTTGTGATTTTTATAAGGATAGGTTGAAACAGAGGGTGAATCACGCAGGAGACATTTGACGGGGTTAGAAATCTGGGTAACCTTTGACCAACCTACATTTGTTTTCCTGACTGAAACACTTCTCAGAAAGAACTGAAACCTGGCAAACCCAATATTTTGCCGACCTTCTCAGCCACATGACCCATAAATTACATTTTCCCTGGCACTGCTGCTCCCTCGGGAATTCCTGTGCCCTCTGAAAGCGGCCTTGAAGCTGCCACATACTTTTTCTTGTCTCCATTTGGTCATAGGTTCTCCTTCCAAAGCCACAGAAGTTGGTTCTACAGAGCAATTATAGTCAGATACAGATTAGGCCCTGCTACTTCTTTGACCTGGGATGAATCATTAAACTTTTCAACCATAAAAGGAGATAATCTTACCGGTACAGGGGAAATTTTTTCCACGGTCCTTCCATTTTCCTTCTTCCTACTCCAAAGAGGATCAGTTACTCACTGAATTATGTGTAGTGAGTAGATCTCTTTGTTAGTGGTGGGAACTCTGCTGGAAGGTCACAGAGACAGTTTTCCTCCCTGAGGCCAGAGTGGCCCAAGCAGCAGGACTTTCCACCGTATGGAGAAGCACGGCCACCTTATACTTCTTTCTTCGCTTTCCACCAAGTAGCTGTTCAGACAGCAGTGACATCCTCAGGTTTGAATTTAGAAGGGAAAGAAGACTCTGAAAGTCGTGCCTTACCAATCAGTCTTTCACAGGCACCTGAACAAGGTTTTTGGTGTAAGTCCGACATTTTCTTCATCTGACAAAATCAAGACAGTCTTCTTACAAAATTTCAAAACGTGTTACCACTCCTTACAATAACAAGCTCACTGAGGTAGAAGGAAGACTCAATAAAAGTGTATGGAGTGAAGCAGCCAGATGCATAGTGGAGGCTTAATATTGGAGAATATTATCTTTTCTGGGTTTTTTTCCTCCTAATTTTTCTCCATTTTTAAGTTGGGGGGGCTTCCTCTCCTCCCCATAGCATTTATCATGTGAAATTATAAAAACACCTAAGTTACTAAATTATGAAGGACTCCGCTCACCTCTAATTAATTCATGTCCTATCTGTTAGCTTATCCAGTTGGTCCAACTTATAGCTATCATTCAATCACTCCTCATCTCCCTCACTGCTGCAATGCTGACCCAAACCAGAGTCTTCTCCAGTATTTTTTGCAAGCAAGATCCAAAGTGATCTGTGACCATTGATCCTGTTTTATCAATTTCACTGGATTAAGAAATATACCTAGTAGCTAGGTAAAGCACACTGTTGGGAGAGGGGTCACAGAGGCAGGACTCTGGTCCTGGCCCATTCCTCCATGGCACTGTTACCGTGCTCTGCTTCCTGGTCATCATGAACAGAGTATAGTTGCTTCACTACATGTTTCTGCCATATCTCTGCTGCTACTTGAGAAAAGTGTTTAGAGGACCAGGGTGCAGTCCTAGAATGCTATAAGCAGAGCCTGATGGATGATTCTAGTCAGAGTTCAGAAGACCAGAATGCTGGTATGAATGCAGACAGAAAAGGCCAAGCTTAGGAAGTTTTAGTTGGCAAAAAAAAACTCCATTGGCTTGGACTAGATGCTATATATGTAGTAGTCTGGAAAAATTTAGTCTATATTTGGCACATGCCCTGAGATTTTGTGAGAGTCTAAAATTAAAGATGGTGGACTAATTGATCTGGTTAATAAAATTCCAAAGCAGCCCAAAATTCAGGCTGGGGCATAGCTGCTTTTAGTCAGATCTATTATTGATAATTGGAAGTGAAAGGTACAAAGTGGTACAAATTTGGAGCCAGAAAGAATTATATTAAAATGAGGCCAAAGTAAATGTTGTTACAGAAGAGATTGGTGCCATTAGAAAGAAACAAAATATTTTACCTAAGGACAGAAAGAAACACCTTGAAGGCCTCTCAGGAATGACCGAAACTCTACCTGTCTAGAGTCAAGGATGCAAAAGTATTAGTATTTCATTTAGGAACAGAGTACTCAAGGGGAACCTCCTATGAAATTGATTCCCTGAGATTTATTTCACTGTGCTCAGCCCTCTGGGCATTCGGAGGCTTCTGAAGCAGTTGTATTGTCCACACAATGCTGATTTGACTCTCGTATAGAATGCAAGGGTTTTAGAGTCAGGCAAGTTTCCATCCAGATTTCAAAGGAAGCCCTGAGAAGCTGGGCAAGGAGCCGTGGGCAGTACGGGAAGGAGTGGGAATCAAGCCAACCATGCAGTGAGCCCCCGGGAAGCTGGAGATGTTAGTAATGTAAAACACCTCCAAAGAAAGCTTCCGCTTAGCGTAGAGCTACCCGAGAGACGCTCACTGAAACTCGCATCTCATTGCCGCGTGCCCTGGGTGCAGACATGGAGTTACAAGGTTCAAGGATTGTCCTGCTGGGTTTCGGTCTTGCTTTGCTCTGACTCTTCTCTAACTCCCTATTCTCCCTTTTTGGTAGAAGAATGTTTATCCTATGCCACTGTACCTTGAGTTTGTATGCTTATTGGTCACCTTTTCTGTCACTAAGCCCACAATATTTGATACCTACAATTTAATGAAGAAAGGTTTAATTTAATTCAGAGTTTAAGGAGATTCTGCAAAAGGTCAGAAGGCAGAAACGCTGTGGTAGAAGGGTGTAGTCGACCAAGGCTGCATAGTTTGCTTAGTTTGTGGAGGCTCAGAAGCACAGCAGGGTACAGGCCTTGGACTATATGAAGTAATCAAGACTTGGCCTCCATGACCCACCCAGACACACCCACAAGTGTACTTTACCCATCTGCTGGGCATTTCTTTCCTTCTTTCTTCTTTTTTTTTTTTTTTTTGTTTGGTTGGGGGAGGATAGGGTCTCACTTTTTATAGTTCAGGCTGGCCCTGAGCTCAGCCTTGAACTTACAGCAATCCTCCTGCCTCTGCTCCCCAAGTGCTGGCATTATAGGCATGAGTCACCACACTCAGCACTGAGGTATGTGGTACTGATTTCTGCTGGCTGTGAGTCTCCACACCAGGCATTGTTGTATGTGGTTACCGGGGACTGAACTTGAGACCTTGTGCTTGCAAAACAGGGGCCAGAACCACTGAGCTACATCCCTGGCCCCTGTGGGGCACTTCTTAATCACCTGAAGTTGATGTATCAGGATTAACAGTCACAAAACATGTTTTTATTTTAACAGAGGTTCACAGCTAAGCCTTGCCCTTATGACTCAGATGAGACTTGAACCTGGGCTTTTGAAAAATGCCAGAACTGCTAAGAGTTTGCAAAAGATTCTCATGTTACCAACTGTAGGTGGGATAGTTGTATTATGTTAGGCAGAATTACAGATTTGCTATTGTCTTTATTTGGAATGTGAGTATGATTTAAGGAACTATATGTAGGTGTGAAGCTGAAAAGGGGTAGATTGTGATCTCTCTGATCTATCAAATTCATCAGATTGGAGAGCAGAAGGAGGGACGGCAAAGGGGATGAAGAAAAGGAATTAAAATGTATTATGTACATTTACTAACTACCTAAAGAAGTGTTAACATTATGCCCTGTAATTATGTGCTAATAAACAGAACTATCTTTAAAAACCTGCTCAGCAGATTAGTGAAGTGTTCTCCTGTATGTTTGCTGAGTGGGTCATGGGAGATGACCCTGGGCACTGCCTGTGACCTGTTCCTCTCTGGCACTGGCTCCTCCTCTGCTTCTCAGCATGATGAACTGGGCATCTTGCTCCACTATGCACTTATGCTAGATGTTTCTGCCTTGAAACTGGCCAAACACACCTGGACTCTCCCGCCACCATGAGCTGATTTAGAGTCTCTTCCTTTATACTATGGGTGTTGGGTGTTGGGTCCCAGCCACAGAAATACTGATTAGAACATGGTCCTTGAAAACTATTGATCGAATCAAGTTACTTTTCTGCTCAAAACATTTCAGTGGCTTTCCATTTTTCACAGAAGTTAAATTGAAGTCCTCGCCAAGACCTTCAAGTCTCCCCACCATTTTGACTCCATCTTCTACCTCTCCTAAAGGAGCCAACTCTGCTTCATCCTTGTGCACCTCCTGATTATTGCTCAAACACACCGTGGCCTGGACTCTTGGCAATGTGTTTTCTTCACCTGGAGTGAGCTTCCTCATACAACTGCTTTTTACAACCTCTAACCACAGGCCCTCATCTAACCCTCAAATCCCTCATCTAGACATTCTCAAAAGGCCTTGAAGTTAGATGCGCTGTGTAGTAGAAAATCCTTGGCCTAGTGTTCATGACAGGCCGAGTTCAATCCCTAGACCACAGAAGGTCTGGATATTCACCTTCCCCTCATGCACAGTATCTCATGTATATGGTCCCTTTGGGAAAATATAAGTGGAATCTTTATTGTACATATTGACAGTGGCATCGAAGTGTTACTCTACTCAATGGATTTGGGCTTCAATCAGGAAATACGATAAGAGGTCATTGTACGATTAGTATTTCTAAGTTT
The DNA here is from genome assembly GCA_004026965.1 of Petromus typicus. Taxonomy (NCBI): domain Eukaryota; kingdom Metazoa; phylum Chordata; class Mammalia; order Rodentia; family Petromuridae; genus Petromus; species Petromus typicus. The sequence goes on from PVIR01008380.1 coordinate 35,195, forward strand.
CTGCCTTTGATTGTTTCTTTCCTAGTTATGGGAAGTAAATAACACCCAGGTGTTATTTGTGCATCTCCTAGTACTTTCTTGGTGTATCGACCATACCTATAGATCCCTGTAGATCAAGATCCTGGGATGCCTGTCCTGCCTTGCTGCCTGGTGAAGTTATCATATCTCCTTTTCTTCCAACAGCAGAGTACATCCACCTGGTCTCTACCATGTTGGAATATCTTCAGTCTTCTTGATTATCGGGGGTCTCATCCACAGCATCTCCCACTTTATCCAAAGACTATAGAGGATCCCCACAGTCCTGATGGTCCCCCATGATGCCTTACTGACAGTTGTCATTGTGGTCCTTCCACAGCTGGTGGATCACGCTAATAAATCTACCCTCTTGGAACTTGTGACTCCTTCTTCAGTTCTTTATCAAGGAATCTTCAGCTTCCTCTCTTCCCTCATTATGTGCTGTCTTCATTTAGGAGCCACTCCAGTAGCGGAAAAGGGCCAGTTCAGGTATCTTGGTCAGGACTTTACGACCAAGCCAAAAGATACCGCCCCCATATTACTGAGTCCCCACCACCCACACCCTTATATCCCACCTCCTCTGGTGCCATGTCCCAGAAGAGACATTCCATACCTGCTGCCCTGGGCTCTAGTCAGCCAGTTCCTGCAACTCTTTTGTATGCATAATATTCCCACCTGGAGCAGGAAATATATTTTTTCATTTTGTCTCTGTTGTAGCTTGTTCCTAGGCCTGACAGCAGTATGCCAAGTAAAGGCAGATCTTAAAGAGTACAGGTTTCATCTTTGAGGGGACCTGCAGAAGGGAAGTTCCTGCAAGACTCCATCAGAGGGGAAATGACTCCGTTTTGAAAGCAGAGTCTGCAACTAGGGCTGTTGGGGAGCAACTGCGAGGAACAGGAGAGGGCGAAGAGGGAAAAAGAAAGTGGCCGTGGAATCAAGCCTGCCACCACCTTGAGCAAATGGGGTTTGATCCTGTCAGGATTTCCGGAGGGCGCTCATGAGACCTTGAGGCAGAGGACATTCATCCAGGAGCTCAGGGCTCACTGCTGAGGGCGCCCTGGAGGCTGTTCAGCACGTCACAGCCCCAGGCTGCACATGTATGAGTGCCAGACAGACTTTGAGGGGTAGGAGGGGGAGTAAAGAAAGAAAGCAAAAGGCGCTCAGTCTCTTTATTGAGGCCAAATGCTGTCAGGTTACACCTGTGTGAAGAGGCTGCCAAAGCCGGGTCATAAAAGGTGGGCCAAAGCTGCGAATTTCTTCTGGTGAGGGTCATGTAGCAGACATTTAAAGCTTTTCAGGGTACAGACTGTTTCTGTCGTATCTTCTTTGTTATTTAAAGCTGTTTCCCAAATGGAAAAACATATTCTCAGTGTGTGGTCTTATAGAGACAGGCCAGAGCCGGATGCGGCCTATGGGCTGCACTTTGGGAGCAAAGGAAAGCTCTTGGGAGTACAAAGGCCCTCCTGGCCTCCTTACTCTTCATCACTCCTAAGGTCCTCTCTTCTTTCTGCTTTTATTTTTCTCTTTTATTATCACTTTCTGAAATGTGACGTAATTTACATATTTATTTAGCTTATTGCCCGGATGCTTCATTACAATGTCAGCTCCACACAGGAAGTATTTTTCATCTGATTCATTCACGGCAGTTATTATAGTGTTTCCAGCAGGTAGGGAAGTGCGTGACCCACAGAAATGTCTCAATAAATTTGTGTTAAATAAATTAAAATAACATAATAATGTGCTTGTGTCTAGCACTTAAAAATGTCAAACATCTTTGATGTACATTGCAATATTCATTTTTCCCCCTCTTCATAGTCAACCTTTCAGGTAGGCAAAAGCTAGCACTATCACCTTTATTTTGCCAGCAATAAAGAAAGACTAAGCAATGAGGACAACTTTGGGATAGAAGAAAATTAGTGTTCTGGGATCAGAGAACCTGCTTTTTGGTTCTTGCTCCAACATTCTGATACTGCATAAACTGCACAGCTTCTCCGCCATCATTTCCTCATGGGCGATAATGCTGAAAAAAAAATAAACTTGTTTTATAAAGCTATGCAAAGATTAAATGAAATAATACACTGGGAGAAGGACTATTAGAATCTACCACAAAGATTGTAAATTTACAGTCTTTGACCAGGGTGTGGGAAAGCAGAGTATTTACCTCTCCATGTTCCATTCTGTAAGAAAGTGGTTAAAAAGAAAAAGAAAAAGAAAAAAAAAAAAACCCTCTGGTCTTTGCAGATTTTATCTCATTCATAGGAATACAAGGCACAGACACATCTCCAATGCAGGCAAGGCCCGTTCATACCATCTGCAGTGTGACTCAATTTTGTCTTAATTTGAGTTTATGTGTAAGTACATTCAAATAGTTTTAAGCAGGTATTCACCTTGGCAGTCTGAGTTACTTTTTGGCCAGTAGTTTTATGCTAGCTTGATGCATTTATTAAATGTATTTGCAACCTGTAGACATTTGAAGTATTCTCTCCTTGGCTTCGTGATAAAAGTTTTGGGTCACAGCCAGCACTAGGTTGCCTTTTGACACCAGCACTAACTGAATCACTCCAAGTTTCATTTTATTTGTCTATAGGAAACTGGAATACTTTTGTCTTCCTAACATTTGTGTTCCAAAGGCCACAGATTCACACAACTTCCAGTGCAGTCTGTATTCTGTTTCCCAAGGGCCAACAGCCTGTAGCTATATGGATGATATAAGGGATGAGTCCTTTACTCTCCAGGCTGTGTGCACCCACGTGCGTACAGAAACCTCAGTATTCCTCCTATGCTGGCTGCTGCCACTACTGATGCCAAAATCTCACCTTTGGAGATTAGGGTTGTCAAAGATGGCTTCCCACTAATCCTAGACTCTGGACAGTCACTCACTTTCCTCAGATCTAGGCAGGCCGATGGTAACTTTGAGCAATAAATGTGGCCAAAGTGATACTGCAAGACTAGTTATGAGGAATAATACAATTTCCATCTGTGACCCTGGGGTCACAAATGAAGCAACTTTCACACTAGATTCCTATTACTCTATACTTTGAAGAACATCGTGCAATAAGGACGAAGCCACCCACACACACATACTCTGTTGAAGAAAGTCATGTCCGGGGGACAGCTCCCACTCTGCCCCTAGTCAGTAGTCAGCACCAGCTGGCTGGCATGAGAACAAAGAGGCTGCCTCACCCCAGCCTGCAGATAATGCCAACTTCAAGCTCCATCTGACTGCTGCCACATGATGGGCCATAATTAGGAATCTTCCTGCTGAGCCCAGAACAATGAGAGGCAATAAAATGGCTTCTGTTCAAGCTACTCTGTTTCAGGGAAGTTTGATATGCAACAGTAGATAATAGGTATGGGGTGGTGCATTCTGTACTTGCCTGGTGCATCCAAAGCCGTGTGGATGAAGCTGAGCCTTTGCTGACCATTGCTGCCAACATGGGTGGTAGCAATTCCTGTCTAGAAGACTCTGTGCCTCAAAAGTCAAGGGAAGATGATACCTTCCTGCATCATACTTGGACTGGGTTGCTTTATAGTAAAATTGTTGTGGGCTGAGCTGGGGATTTAGCTCAGTGGTTCCAGCATCTGCCTTGCAAGTGCAAGGTCCTGACTCTGATCCCCAGTAACCATCTACAACAACACCAGGTGTGGTGACTTACACCCATAAGCAATCTGTCCCACATACCACAATGCTGGGTGTGGTGGCTCACACCTGTAATCCCAGCTCTCAGGAGGCAGAAGCAGGAGGACTGCTGTGAGGCTCGCATGGGCTACATAGGGAACTCAGGGCCAGCCTGAACTACCAAAAAAGTGAGACCTTGTCAAAATTGTTATGGGTCTCCAGTGTTACAAATTCTTCAAGCTAGTCTTCCAGCCACTTCCCCAAACAGAATCCTGCAACCATGATGGCTGAGTGAGGGCAGGTCTTAGAGTTCCCCACAAAAATGACAGGTCAGTCAAGATCAAGATGAGAAATAGATGATGCCTTCAAATTAGAATAATTTGAGGCCTTAATACAGGATTTTTAAAATTAGGCTGGAGTATAAAGGACCCACATGGGATAGTGAAGTAGCCTTAGCACAATAAGTGAAATGTTACTACTAATATACTTGTAAAAATGAGGAGCAGTTAATGGAAGCTTATAAAGACAGTCAGTCAGAGGAGGCCACTCGAGGTATGTTCCATCCAGAGGTGCAGCCAGAGCTAGGGAACACTGCAAAGAGTGAGTACGAGAAAAGAACACCCACAGCTCCTCCTGTTCCTGTTGCCAACTTCCTGCTGGAGTTCGCATTTGCCAAAATCAAGAAGCTAGAAGGCAAAGAAGCCTGTTGAGTCTATGTCTATATTAGTCTACTCAAACCAGCCTCCTGGGGCTGAGGTCAATGTAGTGAAAGGCAAATAGTTGGAACGTAGACGTAATCACTCGCTCCAGAGATGATGCCACATGTCCCAGGCCCTTCTCTAACAATCAGGTGCAATGTGTTTTCAACAACTTTAACTCTTTTTAGATAGAATTCTGAAGCCTTTGCTCCCGCCACCAAGCTTCTGGATTTCATATACAAATTTAGCTCCTCTCTAGCAATTTTCATGCTTCAGTCAGCTCTCTCTGCATGAACTGTCTTCAAACAGAGGACAGAACACTTTAAACAGAGAACACTTCTGGAAGGGTACCCAAGAAAATAGTTGTTGTGGTTATAGTTCATGATGGGAAAACTGCTCACTTTACTTGTGTTTTATTTCAAAACAAACTTTATGTCACCCTGAATTGGCTTTTTATAATTAAACCAATATTATAATAATAATATTCATCTCATAGAAGAGAATTAAATGAAGTAAGAGATATCGCACTGCTGTGCACATGACAAGTATATGGTTGGAATATTTCTTTTGCCTTCATCTTTAACTGATTTGCCCAAAATAACATTAAAAGCTCAGACTTGACCTAATTTCCAGGACTGCAAATTCAATGCACTAGCTACTACATACTTTCCCCTTTAATCCTGTAAACAAAATCATTTCTTCTGATATAGGAAGAGTGACTTTCCTGTATCCACAAGCAGCATGTCCCTCATTAGCCAAGAAATAAATTTATTAAAGTCATATTGCTTTCCAGTTTAAAAAGTCACAGAAGCTCCTGTGATATTTCAGAGTTTCAGGCATGCCACTTTATCTTGCAGTGCCTCTTCCTTTCCTATCTCACAGGGCTGTGACAGGTTACAAAGAAAGGATGTTCAGGAAAGTATGCTGATTAGCTAGTGTTAGGGCCTGAATACTTTTGACAAAGACAGTTCATGTGGAAATCTCCTGTATTCAAGGACTGTTGTTGCAAATTATGCAAGTGAGGTTTTTAGTCTTAGGTAAACCAAGCATAAAAAAGCTGGAATTGTAAAAATAATTTAATTATAGTATAATTCTGAACAAATAATTTGTACTTTGCACACAGATAGGATTTTCTGATTGCTTTTCAAAAACTATCTGATTTACTTATGTTTTAGAAATACATATTTTGCCTAAAATGAGGTCTTATACTCCAAGAATAGAGATAGAGATAAAGATAGAGACATAGACATAGATATAGACATAGATATATACACATACATACACTCTATGTATGTATGTGTGTGTATGTCTTTTTATAGAAGGAACTCTGGAAACTTCAAGAATGAGATCAAAGGACAGAAGACTACTTCTGGGTTTTCTGTGGCCTTACATAGGGGAAGAATTAAAGGCAAAGCTTTGACAGTCAAAGAGAAATTCCAGGGTCTGAGAAAGGCCACCTTTGCTAGAGGTGTAAGAATGACACCTGGGTCAACACAGTCCAAGCTACAATCACCTGATAACTCTTTTTCCCCAAATTTTTCTTCACATCTCTGGAAATTCCTTACAATGGAATATCTTTGATTTCAGAAGAATAGGAAGTAAGCATAAACAATTTGGTTTCTAGAAACTGTTGTTGTTTATCACTTTTCTGGAAATAATTTTCCTTTGTGCGTGTGCTTTAGTGCCCCCTGATGCATTTCTGCCATCGTGGTGAACACCATTGTGCAATAGCAGGAGACAGCTTTGTGGCACCTCCCATCTTTACAGACTGTTACTTCACCCTGAGAACCTCAAAAATATTATGAGGGGGAAAAGAATGTGATAGTAATAATTTTAAAAAAGGAAACAAAGCTTATGTATGTAGGGGGTGAGGGAGTTGCAGGATGGGTGGGGGAGGGGAAAATGAGAATCAAGTTGTGTCATTCTGGTACAAACTCTCAATGTTGAATGTGATGATGATTGTATTCATAATGTACCAATAAAGACTTGGATTTTTAAAAAATGGTTACAGAGCAAGGAAAGATAAAATCCGATTCCTTCAGCCAAACCATGAAAGCCAGACTTTGAAGGAATGTGTTTCTAGTTCTCTTAAAAGCAAATATTAACTTTGTTGCGTGACAAGCTCTCTCTTCACATTATTGGATGAACCAAGTCATTGGAGAAAAACCCTCTCCACCTACGATGGCTTTTCCTTTCCAAGCCAGGCACTTTATCAAAGCTCCACTATTCCTTCTTTCTCTTTGCCCAACTGAGACGTCCTTTCCATACAGGTAAGTAGAGTATCTTTGTTTTCATCTTTTGTTCAGAAATTTTCATTAATTTATCTATTAGCTTAAGCAAATAATTGAGTATATATTGCTTAGCTTTCTGTTGCCATGACAAAATACTTGGTAAGACAGCCTAAAGAGAAGCATTTTGGTTTATGGTTTTAGTGGTTCAATGAAAGGCCAGGTAGCTAAGGTAGAAACATTTTGGCAAAGGGTGGAATAGAAGAAGACTCCTTACTTCCTGGTAACCAGGAAGGATGGACAAAAAGAAAGCCAGAAAGGTAACGAGGAGCGGGGACCGGAAGTACCCTTCAAAGACACACCCTCAAAGATCTATTTCTCCCACGAACTCTACAATGAATTCATCCATATGTGTAAGATCAAAGTCAAGAAGGCATAAGATTTAAAGAAACTGGAAAGGCCGACGATAGCTAGAATATAATATGGGATAGGTAAATGGACTCTGTGACAAATGAATTGGGCAGGTTAATAAAACAAAGCTTTTATTTCTCCTCTCTATCTGAATGTTTTCATACTGTTTAACGCAACAAATATTTATGAAGTTCTTCACATGGACCCTAATAATGAAGGAGCTCAAAAGGCCTTGTGAACTAGGCTAAAGAATTTTGCCTTTGTTCTAAAGGTGGTGGTGAAGTACTGAAGAGTTTTCATCAGGACCACGATAGTGTCCTGGGAAAGACTGTATCAGTTACCAAAACTCCTTCAGCTTTGGTCTAAGGAAATCCTGGAAAGTTATCAGATAGGATCCAGGCGCCCCAGGGCCGGGGAGTTAGCTCAGTGGTTCCGGCACCTGTCTCGCAAGCGCAAGGACCCGGGTTCGATTCCCCGGTAACCACATAACAATACTGGGTGTGGAGACCCACACCCAGCAGCAACCAGTACCACATACCACAATGCCGGGCGTGGTGGCTCACGCCTGTAATCCCAGCACTCAGGAGGCAGAGGCAGGAGGATTGTGATGTGAGTTTGAGGCTGAGCTCCGGGCCAGCCTGAACCACAAAGAGAGACCCTGTCTCCAAAAACCTAAAAAAAAAAAAAAAAAAGGATCCAGGCGCCCCAGAAGGTGCAGAGAACATGAATCTTCAGGGTCACAAAATACTGTGATGAAAGATAAACCTAGTGGAGATAAAGATGAAAGTCACAAATAGCTGTGCTTTTCACCTTCTTTGGTCAGACTTCCCGGACAACCAAGGCTCATACCCAGTACAGGGATCTTCCTAGGATACTCCTAGGGTTGAGATTCCCTGAGGTATCAAGGGCAGCTCTTTTACTGGGTGCATAAACTTTAGAATTGGTATGCTCTTTTGATGAATAAACTTTATTATTATGAAATGAAATCTCTATCCTTGGTAAAATTCTTTATAATCTCCTTTGTGTGATACTGATGTAGCCACTCCAGATTTTCTATATAGTTACAGAACAGTATGTCTTTGTATATCTTTTGGATTTTAACATATTTATGTCTATATATTTAAAGAGAATTTCTTGGGCTAGGAATAAATTTTAATGGTAGAGAAGTTGCTTGGCATGATCCCCAGCATTGAAAATGCAGTGCAATAAAGTAAGTTTCCTATAGTCAGCGTGTAACAGATTTGTCTTTTAAATATACTCTGACAAGCTTGGTCTTTTCATTTAGATGTTTACACCATTTACATTTGATGTGATTATGATACAGATGGGTTCTAGTGTATATCTTGCTATTTGTTTTCAGTGTGTCTCATTATTTCTTTGTTTGCTTTTTCTTTTTTCTTCTGCATACATCTTTTTACTTGTTTATGCCACATTTGTACTACCTACTTTATATCTGTTAAGCAACATTTCCCCATTTCCTTTCCTTCACCCTTCCGTTGGTAACCATTGTTTTATTATCTCCATATATTGAACCTGTTTCCATTTAGATTTTACATGTAAATGAGATTATACAAATAATTTTTTTGGAGTTCTTTTCTCACTTAGCATAATGTCCTCTATGTCTTCCATGTTGTCACAAATACTAGGATGCCTTGATTTATCCTGAATACTATTATATTATACATAAATATGTATGCGAAATTACTGCTTCTTGATCCCTCTGTCTATAATTGACACCTAAATTATTTCTATATCTGTCTTATTATGAATAATGCTACTATGAACACAGGAGTGCACGCAGTGATTTTTGTATCCCTTGTGTATACATTCAGAAGAGGATTTCTGTGTCATAATAGTTCTATTTTTAATTTCTATAGGAACTTGTTTATTGTTTTCATTAATGCCTGCACCAATGTACACCCCCACCAATAAAGTGCAAGGGTTTTCTTACCTCTACCCCCTTGCCAATATTTGTTACTATTTGTTTGCTTGGTAATCACCACACTAATAGCCTCTCATGTGTGTGGGAAGGTTATCTATAGTAGCTTTAGTTTAAATTTCCATAATAACTAGTAATGTGAGTCAGTGCTAATTGGCTGATTTTTTCCTTCATTCTGAGTAATATTTTCCTGCATCTTTTCATGTTTAGCAAATTTCTACTGGAAGCCAGACATTGCAAATTTTACATTGTTGAGCAATGGATGTGTCTTGCAGCCCCCTACATGTTTTGAGCTTTATTCTTGGAGGTCATTACTTTATTGGAAACAGTTCAATCTTTTTTGGTTTTGTTTTGAAGTCTAAAAGATTACTCATTTGTGTTTTTCATTTGTGTCTTTCTTCCCAGTAGCAAAACTCAACTTCATTTGTGATGAAGGCCTCGGGATTCTGAGAAGGGTCATTTGGGCCTCTTCTGAAATACACCTTCTACATACTTAACCTATACAGCTTGAATTCAGTTCAAGCATTCTGTTCATTTATCCATTCAGTGAATATCTTTCTGTTCTTCCAGCTGGGTTGATAATTTGGGGGACCCAAGGGACGGTGAGACAAAATTCTACTCAGTTCGGACAGTGTGTCTGGTACCCCGCCATTCTGAACTCCCTTGTCTCCATTAAGCTCATAAGCAAGTGAAGTCATCTGACGGGAAGAACTGTGAAGTGGGCTGCAGCTCAGAGTCCCCTGAGTAGTTAATGTCATAGACTCAGAAGAGAGGACAATTGACAGAATCCAGAGGTGGTGACAGGCTATGCCACACATGTGTTTCCATGGAATTGTGTGTTATGGGTGTTAGAGGGCAGCAGGCAGCCTCCAGAGTGGGCAGTCAAAGTAACTAGGAAAGCAAAAAGCAAAGCCAAAGGGCATCGCTTCAGGAGCATCAAGAAGCCCAGGAGGATCACTGAAAACTTCAGATCTATGCATGGAAAGCCAAGCCCTCTGCTCTTGGCTCAAGCTGGCCCTGATAAGCTGAGATTTCAAATACAATGAAGTGAGCCACATAGAGGAGCAGAGGATGAAACCAACGCTCCCACTATTAACGCTTCCACCAGAAGTCTGTCCTCATGACTGCCACCATTTATATCTTCTCTGTAAATGTAAGGCAGCTTATATTCTTATCTATAATACAAGGCCAGTGAAACATAATTTGCTTCTCCTCTAACCCTTCAGTCATACCTACCTGTGGCCTCCTAGAAACAGCACATTTTTTTTCCTTTCCTTGGTCTTTGTCTTTTATAGGCATCTGGGGACAGTGATTAGTATCTTATTAATGGATGCGCATTCCATCTATGTGTAGAGCTACATAATGCTGAACCACTCTTGGGTCTCTCTGAACCCAGTTCTTCACCTGTAATAAGCATAACAAAACCCGCTGTGCCTGTACTTCCCAGAGTTGCCCAGAGGTGCCATCAAAATCAAATTTATCAATGTACTTAGAGATGGTGCCGTGTTAGCAAATGTGACTACAAGGGCAAACACTAATTTACTAAATATGCTTAAGAAATGTCCTTAGTAGGTCTCTGAGTAAATAATGGCAGCATTATGGTGAGATCACTCATCCCACACCTGTCTCCACCTGCCTGTGCAGACAAAGCAAAGAGCATGGACTCAAGTCTGATCTTTTCTCAAAAGCTCAGTGAACATGGACAAGCTGTTGAGCTTTTCTGCAAGCACAATTCCTTCCTCATTTTTGCATCTCCAGGTACCCAGTTGGCACTCAGCGTCAAGAGATCAGAGCACTGATTAAGGAGGCAGAAGGAGCAGTATCATCTGCTGTCCTAACTGGTTATGGCACCTCAATTCGCTGAGAGACTTTCTTGATTTGTACTCCAAGGTCTTGGGCTACATGAGCAGCTTCTAAATTTTTCTTATATAATACTTTACATTTCCTTTAATAAATCATTCTTAACGATGTTTAATACTTACAGTGACCACTATTATTTCAGCTTTAAAAATGACCATGATAAAGGCAAATAAGTATGAAGAGCAAAACTCTTGCTTGGCTTCTTACTTGTTTTGGATCTTGGCTCCTGAAGACTTGATATCCACCGCGGCAGCTGTATCATAGTCCCAAAGGTTATGTATGTAAAGTACCTAACACGCCTAACACACCTAACCACCTAACAGTGACAAGCACATTATGGATGTAATGATAGCCAGCAAAGCCAAGTGATAATTACAATGTAGCTCTACAATCAATTTTTCTAAAACTAAATTCTCAAAGCTTAAAGTCAGTCATCATGGTTCAAACGAGTAGAGATGTCAAGTCATTTGCTTTATATCCTAACACAGAATTAGCCACCCAGTGAGACTATGCTCTTCTCTAAGGTCACTTTCTCCAGGGCCCTCCTCACTCCTTTGGTCAAACAGGAGCTTCCCGGGCTGGGGATTTAGCTCAATGGTTCCGGCGCCTGTCTTGCAAGTGCAAGGACCCGGGTTCAATCCCTGGTAAGCACATACCATACTGGGTGTGGAGACTCACCCCAGCAGCAACCAGTACCACATACCACAGTGCCGGGCGTGGTGGCTCACGCCTATAATCCTAGCACTCGGGAGGCAGAGGCAGGAGGATTGCTGTGATGAGTTTGAGGCTGAGCTCAGGGCCAGCCTGAACTCCAAAGCGAGACCCTGTCTCAAAAAAAAAAAAAAAAACAGGAGCTTCCCAGCCCCCACACACTTCTATGACTACAGTCACCATGTGTCATTTCAAATATCATATGTCTATTTGTATGCACCTCTCTTCAGCCATACTATGCATCCCTCAAGGTCAAGAATGGGCATAGATCCTGGTACATACAATATGTTCTTATTGGCTGAATGAATGAATATATGAAAGTTTAAAATTCTATTGCTTTGAGTTGATATTTAGTAAATATACTCATTATTACAAGAAGAAAGAACAAATCAGAGGCCTGATATGATTACACAGGCTCAGTTGTGCACTAAAAAACATTAGCTTTTTGAAATTCAGTCTTACATTTTAAAAAAGAAAAGAGTTTAAGGAGGTTTAGTCATTTTTCATGGCCAGAAAAATTTTCTGAAATAGATACTCTCTGTGCTGTTTTATTGAAAGCATCAGAACAGCTCCGAAACTCCCGGGAATAGTACGGCTGATCTTCTGAAATGAAAGCAAATATAAGCACAAATAGATCCTGGATTTAGCACACTTTAACTCCTGTCCCAAACAGGCTTAAAGTTTCAACCGTTTGGTGGAAAACCATGCTTTGGTCAACATTTTTTAAAGAAAATTATAACTCTTGTGTACAATTATGGATATTTGAAAACTCAAGCTGAATCACACTTATTTATATTCTGGGACCTATTTTTTTCACTTAGCTAGGGGTTCAAAAGTTCACATAGAGCAGGTTTATAGCTACCACTTATTACCATGAGGAGCAAGAGTAACATTTTATTTGGGGAGGTGTTAATTTTATTCATTGCAAAATGAGGGCATTAGAAATGATGATTTTCAGTATCCTTTAGGGCATCCAGCAAAGTTGAAGAAATGGACAAGCACAAGAATATCATTTAGAATAAGCATAATTGGCATCCGTTGATATGTTCTCGGCGTCAAGAGGAAGAGCTTCCATCCCAAAATATCTCTGCTACAAAATTGGAGGACCAGAACCCACAAGTAAGTGGTAGAGTGAAGCAGAAGACACGGGCACTGGAATCAGCCAGATGCTCTTCCCATCTCACTCTGACACCAGCTTCCTCTCAGTGTGAGTTATTTAATCCTCTGAGCCTCGATTTCTCTCCTGCAAAATGGCCTTTCATGCGCACTGTATTTTGTAGGGTGCATCAGTGGTTGTCAAAGAACCGCAGAAGTCTGAGAGTCAGAATGTCCCACCTTGCAGGTTAATGACTAGCAGCATCACTAGGTTCAAACTGGCAGCCTCTGGACCAGGAGGAGACAAGACAAAAGGGACCAGCTGTCTTCTAAGTTTCCCTGGATGTGTGGTCCTTCGCTCACTTCATGCAAAGCCTACTCTCACTGGAAAAGGCAGCATTAAAATTACACTTATCTGTATTCAAATCGTGGAGGGTCAACCATAATACCATTTCAACTATGGTTTGAAATTTATCTGAATTTCCCATTTCCATCCTCCCCTGTCAGTACCCTCAATGACCTTAGAGTTGATGACTATGATAATATTTTGAGGAAATTATATGGGTTATTTCCTTTTATTCAGTGAAGGACAATGAAAGATCCTTTTAAAACTTTTTAGACCCTCAGAGAATAGGGCCCAATTTTATAGCAGCAATTTTAGAGTTGAAGAGGGATTGGTAAAACCAAAAACTTTAGCCTCTCCCAAAGCATCTTGGGAATCTTGCGAAGTGGAAAGAAAAATAGAAACAGAGCTATGTCCCCCACCCCATGCCATTTTGGAAAAGATAAAATTAGATATCTTCAGTGACACATCTGACATCATGTCTTCCAGCCTTTAATACAACATTACAGGGTAGTTTGTGATCCCACCTGATCTTCAGCCCACCGATGTCCACGTGCACACTGCCTTCTCCCCCTGAACAGTGTTCTGTAGATTTTCTGGATCATATGTCACCAGGAATTTGTTTAAATGCTCAGCATGCATACCTCAATGTATGCATATTTATTTCTATTATATATATGTGGTACTTCGCATGTCAAAATTCAGACAAGGATACATTTCAATAAAAAAAGCATGAAATAGAACATTTAAATTATTAAACTTGATCAACTTACAGAACAAAATAAGCCCTCAGGAAATATATGGAAGTGTGCTTCCTTATTATTTTTAGAAACTTGGCTTAATGTTTCATGTTATGGGAAGTGGAAGGTCTCATTTAAGTTCAGTTCTCATCCACACTCCGTGGTCATCGTGGCTGGAAAAAGAACTTCACCGGGTCTTCCTCACAAAGCCGCATGGAAAAGGTTCACTTGCTTCTACTTTCTAAATGATAAAACCATTTTTACATCCTACCCTCTGCTTCAACAGAGGTTATTGCTGAAGTTTAGCTAATACGTCTCTATCATTTGTTACTCCAGAATAATTATCCTTGCAGATAAAATATAAGGAATCACATATTGTATTTTTAGCAAATTCAAAACCAACTAGAATTCTTTGGGAGATCATTAAATCATTACAACATTCTTTTTCCAAGTTTATTAAGTATTTAGGTAGCAAATATAATTTCCACAACTAAGCAAGATAATAAGAGATAGTCCCTAAGAACCATTTTTTAAAATGCTTTGGTTTTGGGCCAGGGAGTTAGCTCAGTGGTTCCGGCGCCTGTCTTGCAAGCACAAGGACCCGAGTTCGATCCTCGGTAACCACATACCATATGGGGCATGGATGCTCACCCCAGCAGCAATCAGTACCACATACCACCATGCCGGGCATGGTGGCTCATGCCTGTAATCCCAGCACTCGGGAGGCAGAGGCAGGAGGATTGCTGTGATGTGAGTTGGAGGCTGAGCTCAGGGCCAGTCTGAACCACAAAGCAAGACCCTGTCTCAAAAAAAAAGGGAAACAAATTGCTTTAAAAAAAACCCCAAAGTATTCTTTTTTTTTTACAATTTGCTTTGTAGTTCAGGCTGGCCCTGAGCTCGGCCTCAAATTCACATCACAGCAATCCTCCTGCCTCTGCCTCGCAAGTGCTGGGATGACAGGCATGAGTCACCACGCTCAGCACTGTGGTAGGTGGTACTCTCCACGCCCAGTATTGTTATATGGTTACCGAGGATCGAACCGGGGTCCTTGCGCTTGCAAGACAGGCACTGGAACCACTCAGCTATGTCCCCGGCCCTAGTTTTCCTTTTTTTTTTTTTTTTAATTATCTTTATTGGTACATTAAATATACACATCATGATTGCACTCCATAATGGGGATTTGTACCAGTATAAGACACCACTTAATTCTCATTTTTTCCCATAGCCCCACCCACCCTACCACCCCCCCATATATATAAAATTTGTTTCCTTACTTTTTTGTTACAATTTTTTAAATGTCAACTTTCCTGAAGAAAATAAAGTGCCTAATCTACATTTATTTTCTTTTATCTGATGGAATACTATTGACAACCATTTTCTTATTAAAAAATACATACACAAACCACAGAATTCTCCTTAGATTTGTAAAAAATCTTTTTAAATGCCTTAGCAGAAGCTAACCAGGGAAACTTGGTGTTGATGTAGAACTCTGACACACAGTAAATTATGGCTTTTGGATCAAATTCATTCCACCCTTGTTTTATAAGTAAGTTTTATGGCAACATAGTCACATTCATTCATATGCATATCGTCCATGGCTGCTTTGACCATACAGTGGCAAAACTGCATAGCTGAGGTAGAGATCATATGCCCCGTAGAGCCTAAAATATTGACTTCTTTACTGAAAAATTTTCCAGTTCCTGCTATAAGTCTTTATGATATTTTTAACACTAAGGTTTCTCCTTTCACAAAAAACATCAGGACTATGCTCTTGGAATTTTAACTTTCATATCTTTGAACAGCCTCCAAATGATACAACCATTACATTCTGTCTGTGCTTTGATTCTTCTCGCTTTACCATTTCTTTCAGCCAAGAAATCACTAATACATTTATAATTAATATAGCTCTCCCATGATATCTTTCCCTTAGTGGAAAGAGATAGGAAAAATTGTTTTTTATGTATTTCATTATGGAAACAGAATCCAGCAAATATCCTAAACTGAGATAAGTTAGGTACATCTGTACTTTTATCTAACATATTGGGGGTTTCCTTTAATGTCAATTCTGTTGTGATGTTGTTTCGTCCAAATCTTCAACACTTTCTATGCATCCTGTAATAACAGTTGCTTACAACTAATACACATTTTGCTTATTATTTCAGTCACTCTTTACCATAGAATGTTTTTCCAATGGTACACAGCTTTTGAGCTTCTGTTTCTAAGAGAAAAAAAAAACATCAAGTTGGTGAAATTACACCGAATGAAACTGAACATTGCCTGATGAAAGCATCATTGTAAAAAAAAAGCTACAAAGATTTGCCTTTATACGATGGAGACAACAATTCAAAATAATCACGACAATTTCACTGATAACACTCAAACATGGGATACATGTTCATTGCTATTAGAATGAAACTTCCACCCATAGTAAAGAAAACTTCCAACTTTTAGACTTCTTGTTAGATCTGACTAGATCATCATCTTTTTTTCTCTGAATGTGGCTTACAAAGAGCTCATAAAGGAAGTAAAAGTGTTTGCTTTGTCATCATCTCATCATTTCCTTGTGCTTCCATTATAACATAAATGGTATAACATAAACATACCATTTCCCTTGAGCTAATTTGCATGACTTTCTCCTCCTAGCAACCAGACTCAGAATAATTTGGTCTCAGGAAGAGAAGAATTGAAAAAAAAAAAATCTTTGGAAGATATTTCTTCGCAAATATCCCTTTAAGCTTCCTGTTCAATTGGGAGGATTATTTTAGTTCAAACTGTATAATGTAGTATTCTCAGAATCCACATAAGCCATATAAATTTCAATATATCATAGTTTGCTGAGAGCCAGCACCACAAGGGGACAACTGAGAGGAAGCTTCCATGTTGTGGAAGCCCAGCTCTCTGCTCTATAGTACTTGCGAACAAACTACTGTTAAAATCGGACTCCTGTGAGGGGACATAAGCCACACATATGTCAATCTGTGTGTCATATATTGTCAGAGACCAGACGAGAACTGAGGCCTAACTGACCTCCTCCGAGTGCCCAAGTGCGAGAAGGTGCACTCAGGGGTGATCGCGGATTGCAGGTTCCAGGGAGAATTTAAGACAGCTGAGCGGAAGTTGTTTACCGGAGTATGTAGGCATGGCTGTTGGGAGGCAGATGAATTTTATGCTACTTTGACTGCTCAGACTTATTTTGGGTAAATAAAGGCAAGATGAGCCAGACGCAAGGGGCTCCCCTCCCTGCTATGATGCAAGAGCCTCCCTGCTGCTCGGAAGTTACACTGATTCGTTGTCTCTCTCTTTCGTCGTTTTCACCACTGGGTCGGGAAGAGCAAAGTAGCAGGTTTAGGTCCCAGCACAAGGCTGTTAAAGGGTTACTGCGGGAATGGAGTAAAGACACACAAAGAGATGAGAGTACGGTGAAAAAAAAAAAAAATTACTTCCAATTGCAATGGGGCTAGGCCACACCAAGTTAGTGCTCAAAATGTCAGGCCAAGATTCTCAATTCACCAATTTATTAATCCACTGAAGAAACACTTATTGGGTACAGTTAAGTCCCAAAGATGAGGCCGAGCACCAAGTATTGGTGGAATGGTCACTTCCACTTCAGATCCAGCAAACTATTCGTCCAACTTAAGTTAACAGGGGTAGATTAGTCATTATTGTGGAAACTTTTCATTTTTCTCCTCACAGAATGGATTTCCCTATGCTAATAATATTCCAGTTTTGTTTTTGTTTTTGTTTTGTTTTTTAGTAATTACTACTCTATCACTGTGAGACAAGGAACTAAGTCGAAACTATAGGGTTAGAAACATCACGAATTAGGAAAAAATGTAGACTTTTCAGAGAAAATAACAGAGTAGACAGAAGCAGAAATGAAAGATAAATGAGTCTTAGAAAAGGACCAGCCTACTTTTGGCTTTTGGCTTAGGGGAGGTCAATCACTTTCTGTGACTTTTCCAAATCTGAATTTATCTGACATCAGCCACCTCCTCTATGGCAGCCAAGTTTGACCCCATTGAGATCTAAGTTTTATACCTGAGTGCTGCAGTGATGAGGTCATTGCCACGTCTGTGGTGGCTGCCGAGATTTGCCCTGTGGTTCTGTCTCCAGGTAACAATGGTCATGATATGACAAGACACATAGTGATTGGAAAGTTCTGAGCATTACAGTGAATCTGACTGTTTAGGACAGACAGGCCCAGATTGATGTGGAACCTTCTGTTCTGTCTGAATGATCACAGCCTCAATGAGCCACCGAGGGACAGAAAGTAACAGAAAAGCAGTAAACACTGTGGAAATATTACCTTTGATGAGATTCTTAACATTGCCTGACGATCTCAAGCCAAAAAATGTGCTAGAATTGTTAAAGAGGTGGTGGGGACAGCCAACTCTGTGGGCTGATTGTATTGATGCCTGACACCATCATGATATCATAGTTGACTTTGACAGTGGAATGTCCACCTCGTTAAGAAGTACAGAGGAAAAGAAATTTTTAAAGGACTGTCAGACAAAAAGAAAATAAGCAGCAATCTTATTTTCTATTTCATATTTATAACTCCTCTAAGGCTCATCTACACTTCATCTCTCCTCCATCAACAAACTAAAACATTCTCACTACCCAGGATATTGGTTTTTATAGCCATATAATAAACATCATTTTATGTGAGCTAATTTGAGTGACTTTCTTTTCCTAGCAACCGCAAAGTCCCTGAGAATAATTTGTCCCTGGAAGAAGAGTTGCAAATGAGAAACACTCTAGAAAATTCAAAATGATTGTTGCAGAAAAACTCCAGCAATCTCCTTTCCCTGCATTCCCACCGTCCCAGAAGGAAAGCTGAACATCTGAGCTCCTCGGTGGAGAAGCACCAGGTTAAACTTCTATCTTGGGTCACCATCTCCGTGCAACTTTAACTGCAGTGTCATGAGAAAAAGTGAGGACAAAATGCAGTTCCAAGCTGTCTGGCTTGAAACATTGGGAACATCGGGGGAGGTGGGGTCACATCTGCTTATTATTTAAGGGCTTTGGCAGGCTTGTTACGCCTATCTCAGTACAGGTGCAGAAAATCATGCCCATTACATCTCTGAGAGTTTAGGAGTCATCTTTAGTCTAATGATTGTGGCAGAAACACTGTTGAGGTAGTCGACCAGGGGCATACATTTTCTTATGGGTCTGGGCATGATGGCAAAGACTTGCAAATTTGAGGACAACTTAGTGAGATTTTGACTCAAAATAAAATAAAAGGGGATGCGGATGTGGCTCAGCACTCCCAGGTTCTTTCACCAGTACCACAGTTAGAGAAGTAAAAGATAAATAATTTTTTTTAATTGTCTCATGGTGGAAGGTTAGCATTGGTTCTGTTAGAACAATGGCTGGGTTGGGGATTTATCTCAGTGATTCCACCGTCTGCTGCGCAAGCATAAGATCCTGAGTTTGATACCTGGTACCAAAAAAAAGAAAAGTAAACTACTGAGGACATGTGATGTAAAATGAGAAAAATTTAATGAACAGTTGATTTTTCAGAGGCCCTAAGAATATATAATGAGATATTTTCAATTATGTGAACATTGCAGTTATCTGGCAAGGTCTGCTACTCAACTTGGTTCCAGGGCACAAGGACAAGGCTCATAGATGTCTTGACCATTCATTTATGTAGATTATTTAGGTAGTGGTCCCAGTCTTAAAATGTTTTAGTGACCAGGCATTAGTGGTCTTAGTTTTTCACTGTATTTCTTTCATCCTCTCATACCTGGTTTGTTCCTTCTCTGTACCCTTAAAGCCCTTAATGAATGACTTGGGAACATCAAAAAGAATCTTTACAGACAATGGAAATTCAAAGCAGGATAAGAATGACGAACAACCCAACAAATGGCACCCTTCCTCAAGAGCAAAAAAGCAATTTTGAAACAATAGTCTTCAAGACACAATGGCCTAAATCTCCATTTCTTAGAAGGGTAAGGAGATTAGATGCATGATAGATACTGCATGTATATACACACATGCATACATACATACATACAGATATGGGTTGCTAAACCAAGAGAGTCCAATCAAAAAAGGTTGAGAAGGAGAACTATTCCCTCAGATCTTTAGACTTAGAAATGAATCCCTGACTCACACTGTTTTGCTTTGGGAAGTGGGTAAGTACATTTTAAGTACTGGTATGATGCTACTTTGGTCTGGAACTTCTTTGGAATATTAACTATGGGAGAAGAATTTTATTACATTAGGCAATTAAGGGGGGGATATAGTAGGTTATGGTAATTTATTTTTCTTCCCAGGAAGCTTTCACATCTCCCTTCTGTTAAAAAATTCCTGGGGCTATGGGAAAAAATGAGAATTAAGTTGTGTCTTATACTGGTACAAATCCCCATTATGGAGTGCAAGCATGATGTGTATATTTAATGTACCAATAAAGATAATTTTTTTAAAAATTCCATAACTCTGTTTACACAAAGGGCAAATGGTCCAGGTCTGGCCTATTCTCTCAGCAATAGTGACAGTCTGAGGTACAGTATGTGATACCAGCCAAAGCAATTAGATTGGAGCATGAGGGCGCATGCCTGTAATCTTGGCCCTCAGGAGACTGAGGCACGAGGATTGTGAACTTGAGGCCAGTCTGGGCTATCCAGCAAGCTCGAGGGCAGCCTGGACTAAATAACAAGCTTTGTCTCAAAACCTGCCCCACCCCCAAGCAATCAGAATCTTTCATCAAGACTGAAAGGTAAAAAGTGTTTTTTCTTTTTCTCTGGGGTTCTTCAGGTATGACTGACTACCATTTCCTATGGACAGTAAGAGAGAATGACAACAACATGTAAAGTCAGCAAAGACAAGGGAAGACAATAATGAGACTAAGAGAAACAAATGTCCCAGATGTGAGAGCCTCCATTCTGGACCTTGAGGCCTTGGTTCCCCCTCCATCCCTGCTGTGTGCTCCCTTCTCTTTTTCTTTTTCTTTTTCTTTTTTTAAATTGAAATCTTTATTGGTACATTAGCTATACACATCATGATTTCACTCAACAATGAGAATTTGTACCAGTATATGACACAACTTAATTCTCATTTTTTCTCCTAGCCCTACCCATCCTACCATCCCTGCCCCCTATACACATAAGCTTTGTTTCCTTTCTTTTTTGTTATAATCTCATTATTTTCCCCCTTTCACCCCATTTCACTTTGAGTATTTTCTATTTCACAATATATAACATACATTCTAGAACTCATTTACATCTTCATTTTCTCATACCAGAGAAAAGATATGATATTTACACATCTGTGATTTATTTATTTCACTTTTGAGGATGTCATCAAGGTATGTCCATTTAAGTATAAATGATTCAATCTTATCATTTTTATGAGAGTAATACTCCGTTCTGTAGAAGAACAACATTTTCTTTATCCAGTCTCCAGTTGACAGACATTTTGGTTGTTTCCAAGATTTAGCAATCACAAACTAAGCTGCTATAAGCATGGGTGCACATATGTCATTGTGATATAAATCTTTTAATTCTTTTGTGTATATACCTAACAGAGGAAAGGCAGGGTCAAATGGCACCTCTAATTGTAGTTTTTTGAGGAATCTCCAAACTAATCTTCACAGGGGTTGTACGAGTCTACATTTTCACCAACAGTGGAGAAGGATTCCTTCTTCTCTATGGCCTCACCAACATTTATTGCTGGCTGATTCTGAGATAGCAGCCATTCTATGTGGAGTGAGATGAAATCTGTGTTGTTTTCATCTGCATCTCTCAAATGACTAATGATGAACATTTCTTCATATGCTTCTTAGCTGCTTTATTTCTTCCACTGAAAAGTATCTGGGCCGGGGATCTAGCTCAGTGGTTCCAGCATCTGCCTGGCAAGTGCAAAGTCCCAAGTTGGATGCCCCGGTAACAACATATCACAGTGCCAGGCATGGTGACTCACACCTGTAATCCCAGCACTTGGAAGGCAGAACCTGGAGGACTGGTGTGAGTTCGAGGCTGGCCTGGGCTACATAATGAGTTTGGGGCCAATCTGAACTACAAAGCGAGACTCTGTTTCAAAAAGAAAAAAAGAAGATACAAAATCCCCTCTTTTACTATAGAGTTGGAAATGAGTTCCCGTCATTAGGGGGCCCTGACTGATACACAGAGGGGATTATGGAGAGGAGTAATTAAGCACTGGCTGAAATTAAACAACTAAATTTGGGGTTTTGTTGTTTTTCTTTTT
>PVIR01008381.1:0-57008 GCA_004026965.1 Petromus typicus
AGAAAGATGCCTCAAAGCCCATCAGAAAGCTGCCCGTGTGTGATGCTCCTGGAGAGAAGCTCTCACCTGAAATTTGAATCTACCGCTGAGCCAAGGCGATCGTTTTCCCTCCAAGTGTTCTTCCTCTCCCTCTCTCCTCCCTCCTCATGAGCTCAAAGGCTTTAATGAAAATAACTCCTGGCAGCTGTGTGTATGAGCGACTGGTGGAGGCGGGACGTGACACTTCAGAATAAATAAAGTGTGTAAGTCTGAGTGGGACAGCTTGGAGCAAGATGGTCACCACACCGTGGTCACTGGCCAGCCTGAGCTCCGAGGGCAGGGATGAGCTGGGAACAGATGCCCCAATCAGTGTCTTGACCACACGGCCTCACCCATGCCCTGGCCAGAGAAAAATGCAGAACGCAGGACGCAGGACCCATTGCCCAAAGGCAATGCTGGCAGGGCGCAGGTACCAGGCGGGGTCTGCCCGGTACAGGCAGTAAAAGACACCTAGCAGAGCAGCTCTCCCAGCACCGAGGGAGATGTGAATGTCAGGAGAGCCAGACCCAGTGCCTGGGCAACACCATCAGGAAGCTCTCTCGCTGCTTCTAGCTGAGTCAGTTTTGCTGCAGCAGGGTCCCCACCCCACAATGGTCCCCAAAGCTCCTAATTCAGCCCCCAGCATGACAAGAAAGGCCTTTTCCTGCCCATGTCCTACAGAAAACTACTAAGAATGATTCTTTCCAACCCAGCCCCACTCCTTGTCATCAAAGACCAAGGGAGAGACCATAAGGAAGTTGAGGGGGTGGCGCCAACTATTGGTGTGGGAAGAACTGGGCAGGAGATCTGTGTCTTCAGGACAAAGGCTGCAAGGTCCGCTGCAGCTCTGCCCTATAGCCCTCCCAGCAGAGGAGGAGATTCCAGTAGTGGCAATGATAGAAACGGTCTTAGAAATGCTGCCACTGTCCAGAGTTAAGCTCTGGTCCCTGCCCGTAGTGAGTAACAAGTCCATTTTAACCCTGTGCATAATCAGCTCCAGAACACATGTAATGTGGGCATGGATGGATGGATAGATCAGTGGGTGGGTGGATGGATGGATGGATGGATGGATGATGGAGGTAACGAAGGAAGGATAGTAGGAAAGTGGATAGATAGGTCACGGGTGGATAGTTGATGGGTGTGGGCCATAGCTGGCCACTTGCATGAGGAGATGAATGGACAGTGAATCTGCAGATGGATGGTCTATCCTTCCCATGGCTCCATGCATGGTAGGAAGGTGGACCAGGCATTATCCTTTACCTGGGAATTCCAAGATGAATAAAGCAAAGCCCATTCCATGAAGGGGCCCTCCACAAAGTCAGACACACAGACCGTGGGTTTATGTTCCCCGAGGGCACGGAGCGCTGGGGCTCTGGGAGGAGTGACTGCACAGAGGCACCCACAGCACAGCAACCCTGAGACTGCGCATGGGGGAGTCTGAGCTGGTGGCCTCTGGAGTGAACAGAAAAGCCAGCTGTTGGTGGCAGACACTTTGAGGCACTAACAAGGAGTAGATAAGTGGTTGAAAGAATCAGGAAGACTGTGAAGCGTCGCTGATCCTGGTGGGCTGATGCCACCCTCATCCCCTGCTCCAGACAGGCTGAGCCGCCTCACCACTGTGCGCCTCAGCCTGGGTGGGGTGCGAGGAGAACCCAGAAAGCACAGAAAGGACAGGTAAGGAGGCAAGGACTTTGATCCTGGTAGAGGAGGGACAGCTCTGAAAGAGTGGGAGAACCCAAGGGCAAGCAAAGACAAGACTGGGGAAGCAGGCAGCCTCAGAAAGGGACGGGGGACCAGTGTGGACCTCTGAGGGCTTGAACCGGAATTGAAGGTCACGTGCTTTGTCCCAGGCAAGGAGCTTCCTGGCTGGGGCATCTACCAGAAACTAGGAAGAACCAAGATGGGCCTCAGCTCTGTGCCAGACACTTCCAGTCCAAGAAGACGTGCATGGTGAACAGGTGACAGGCCCTAGGAGGCCCACGTCCTATTCCAGAAACTCTGCGTATGTAACCTCATGTGCAGCAGTGACTCCGAGGGTATGGTTAAAGATCTCAAGATGAAGACATCGTCCTGGACTCTTGAGTGGGTGCTAAATGCAGCTGCAAGTGTCTTTGTAAGGAAAGGAAGTAGCAGGAGAGCTCAGGTCAGAAAAAGAGATGGAGGGCAAGAGGAGAGGAGAGAGAGAGAGAGGGTGTTGGAAGATGCTGGTCTTGACCCTGGGGGGCCAGCTGGAAGCCAGGAAGTTGGGCAGCCTCTAGAAACCGGACACCAGGATGTGCAGCTGGAATGCAGGCCGCCCATGACTTCAGCCCAGGGAGGCTTCTACTGACATCGGACCTCCAGAGCGAAAGATACTTAGCTGGTCTTCAAGCCCCAGCTTGGGCCACCTGTGAGGGTAGCCACGGTGTTCCTGGGCCTCGCAGCACAGCTGTAGCTCCACCGAACATGCACTGGCAGAGGGTGATGACAGCCCTGGACCGGCATCGCCTCCTTGGGCCATCTCCGTTGTCTCCTTCCGAAAGGGTGACACGCGGAGGCCCTAATTGCTGTCGGGCAAGCCGTGAGACGACGTGCTCACTCAGGCCATTACCTCGTGTACCTGGCAAGAACAGAGGCCGTTAAGGCGCCTGGCAATTTCCACCTCAGATGAAATGTCAGATCTGATATCTGCATGAGCAACTACATCTTTGTTAGGGTCTCATTATCTCGAGCACACGTGGCTCGGGCCCACAGGACCCTGCTCGTCAGCAGCCACCCTCGCTTCCCGGCCACCCAGCCGCGTGCAGGCCGGCGGGTCTGCCGGGCGAGCACTGGGGTCATTATTTTGATTCTACATGTCTCAGGTTGAGGGTGCTTTCAGGAGACGTCCTGAGATAAATTCAAAATGGGTTACAGAGATGCCCACAGAGCAAATAACGCACTCAGATTACCCTCTGCTATGGGGAAAATGAAAATCACATACCTCTTCCAGACAATATGACAAAATGAGACAGAGGTTGGTAAAAATGTCCTTCAGGAAATTAAGGTCCCAGCCTTTGGTGTCACGTGACCACCTCTTCAACTGGCACCTGTTAAAAGATTACATTTTTCAAACTTAACTTATATCTTAATAGAAACAAATGAAAATCCTCAAATGCTCCAAGAGCCCGAGCTGCGGACTGCTTCTCATGACATCTGACAGGCTTGGCAGGCGTGGGCTGTGTAAGTGTTGTCTTGCTGGTTGGCTTCCCTCTTCAGCCACAAGCTGTTCAGCAAATACTTCACAAGCTTTCAAGGCCTGAGCTGGCCCTGCATGCACAGGAAGACAGAACACACTAACCACACACACATACACACACACCCCTACCCTAACTCCAGCAGGGGCAGAGCTGGGAGAGAAGGAGGGAGGTGGGTGAGAGAGAATACCACCACTGTCCAGGGCTGGGGTCCAGCTGGGCCAGGAGCTCAGGGACCCTGGAGGCAGAAGCTGGTGCATGAGACAGACGGTGCCAGCTCACAGGGGCGGGAGAGGCAGCCCCCACACACTCACCTGAGACACAGCCTCAGCAGGGAAGACCTGCTGCTCAGTGTTCACCAGCTTGCCCAGTGCTGTCCTGTAGAAATGACATACATGCCACCCATGAATGCCACCCATCTCTGTCCTCATAAATTCTCTAGCAACCCCATTTAAAAAGTAAAAATAAACAAGTGAAATCAATTTGAG
The DNA here is from genome assembly GCA_004026965.1 of Petromus typicus. Classification (NCBI taxonomy): domain Eukaryota; kingdom Metazoa; phylum Chordata; class Mammalia; order Rodentia; family Petromuridae; genus Petromus; species Petromus typicus. Next base: position 3,722 of record PVIR01008381.1, read on the forward strand.
TACCATGATTTATTTTACATGGCATATCCAAAATATTTTTCCAACACACAGTCAGTAGAAAGCATCATTCACGAGCTATCTCACATTTTCACACGCAAAACCTACCGAGTATGTATTTCACAGCCGGCTCACAGCCCACTCAGCTCAGTTAGGATGGGCCAAATTTCAGGTGCTCTGTGACCCATATGACAAGAAGGCAGAGCTGCCCTGCACCCTAGACCAGGGTCATTGGCACACTGAAGCCCTCAAGCCAATCTGCCCCCTCCTGTGTCTATAATTAAAGTTTTACTGGCACATGTCACTCCATTCACTTAGCCATTGTCTGTGGCTGTTTTGCACTGCTGCAGACCTGCTAGGCACCTCCTAGAGAGACCTCACAGCCCCTGAGCCTGACAAGGACTGTGGCCCACTGTGGTACTCAGTGCACCTGCTCCAGGTGGAAATCAGGGGTCTACATTCTTAGGGCTGAGGAGTGCTAAGGAGGGCTGCAGGTAGGAGTGACATGCCTCTGGCTTTTAGGTAGGAAGTCCTCCCCCACTGCCTGGTGGACAGTGGGGGAGGGGTGATATCCGCTCTGTCAGTGAGCCTGGACTCTGTTGGGCCTGGCTTTGAGGGCAGGAAGACTGCAGAGGTGCTCAGGCTGCACTCCGGCTGGCCCTGCCCTCCTGAGCAGGAAGCCCGTGTACCCATTCCCATCTGCATGGCCTGACTGGACCCGCCGGATTTCTCAGGGTAACGGCATGTACTTGTGCAGCCTGGGCGATGACCCAGCGTGGGTTGGAGGTCTGAGGCTTAATTCCAGGTTGTCAGCACAGGGCTGCCCCTTGGATCGACCGTGCCTTCCCCATTGTGCCCATTAACATTCCTGGGATGTCCAGAGATGGGCTGTAATTGACTCAAGTCCATTTGCCTGCCACAAAGAGGATCTTTGTAAAACTCGGATCAGGAAATGAATAGTGTTATTGACTACGGTGACCCCAGGGAGGTGGCTTTGCACTAGCGTCTCCCTTTTCCTATCTGATTTGGGCCTTTGGAGGATCCACCTTTACCTACAAAAGAACTGAAAGGTGAGGGATGGGAGTGGTGGCATCCTGAGCCCCTCCCCCAAGGTCAGCCATTTCAGAGGCGTGTGGTTGGGCAGTATCTGGGAGACGTGGAAGCTGGCCTGCGAGGAGGCGAGGGTGAGGCTGCTCAGCTGAGCCCAGGAGGTGTCTGGCATGGTGATGGGTCTTTTGTACCTCCCTGGACAACAACCCCAACCCACACTGGTGATGAAGGTGTGGAAAGAACTGATAGAACCTCCAGGCTCTACAAGTGTACCAGGGCCACGCTGGAGCCGAGTGGGGTGCAGAGGAGAGTGCCATGCGTGAGGGAGAGAGAAGGCAGGCGGAGCGTGCCCCACGTAGGCCTGGTCACTCTGTGTGTGGGGCGGAGCCCTGAGCTGACTCCCTAGGTGTGGGCATCCCGTGGCTACAGGGTCTGCGGGGCTGACTGGAGCAGGGCACGAGCAGAGCCCACCTCCCTCGTCTGGGGAGGAGGGCAGAGCACTGGTGTGGCCTGCGCTACAGGAAGGAGCATGATCCCACTAAAGCTGACAGCCCGCGTGCGACACATTAGCAGCACCATTTGCACACAACAAATGTGCTAAATGAGCAATGGTAGACCTCCCTCCCTCGGCATTAGGCCTTCCCACCACGTGTCTACCTGACAACACATAGCTCGCGCCGAGCTTTTGTGCATGTGCTATCGTTGGTGTTAATGTATAGCTTTGAAAAAAATACAACTGTCTTTAAGAAATCAACAGCGCTTCACACTTGAGGTTGCAAACGGCCTCCTCTCCCCGCAGGCCCATCCCAGTGAGGTCTGAGTTTACAGGGGTCGGTGTAATACCTGTGAACAACAGCAAGGTGGAAACGTGGAGGGCACAGGTAGGTGCATAGATGACAGAGAGAGATACAGATGTTCACCTTTACCTGTGATCGGCACAAGGCCATCCATAGCAGGTGGGTGTGAGGGCTGCAGAGAGATGTGCATCCGTGACAGATAGGTACACAGAAGACAGGTGACCACAGATCAGAGTCATAACTTCCTGAAGATGGCCACTGATTCATTAGTTCAGATCGTCACAAGAGCGCTGTAAACAAGGTCACAGACACTAAGTACGGCGGGGCCTGGTGGGCATTGGCCTGTCCCTAGGACCAACCACGTCAGCCATGCGGTCACCTGACTGGCAGCTGGACAGCTCAAAACCACAGACCAAAATTCTGGGGGCCTGAGGTCCCTACTATCAGACTGGGTCCTCAGGGGACTTTGGACTGATCCATCTCAGGCCTCTCTCTGGCTCCCGGTGGCCTGAGACCCTCGGCTTGCAGAAGTGCCACCCTTTCCCCATCTTATCATGGCTTCTGCCAGGGCTGAGGGGGGAGGGAAGAAGCCTTTGTCCCCTCTCTCAGCCACACAGCCAAATGCAGGACGTAACTACACGAATTTCCTACAGATTGCAAGCAGCACCTCACAGCTAAGAAGTTTTATGCAGGGCTTGGTATGAATTTTCTCCTTTGTCCAAATCCTCCAGAAGACTCTTTCTGAGTTGTTGAGATTTTCTGCCTTGCATAAAAATGACCCAGAGGGTAACAAAAGTGCTTTCGACAACTCTTGGAGCTTCCTGTGTATGCATTGAAAGAAACCTGGCAGGGCTCAAGTCCTCATTCTGAGAGAGGGGAGAGGGTGGAGCCTCACCTCGCACTTGGGGGCAGAGTCCAGTCCTCCCAGGGAAGCCGAGGCACACCCTTCAAGGCACCAGCTAAGACTCCTGCAGAGTACGGGCAGGGAGGTTGGGGCTCTGAGGCTGAGAAAGACCTGCTGGAGCGGTGTAGAGGGCACCTGTGTCGGCAGCAGCAGCAATTTCTGGCCAGGTCAGCCAACACACCTGTGGCTTCCTAGCCCAGGAGACAAGAGAGCACGTCTTGATGTTGGCTTTACAGGGTGGGTGGTGTTTTCTGGAGAAAGAGCTTGGACAGAAAATAATGACACGTTGCAGCCTGGGGCTGTGAACTTGCCAGAGCAGCCCTGGAACCCAAGGTGATTCAAGCACTCAGTGCAACAAGGCGTCCTGGGTTTCAGCTACCGGTAGAGAGCCGGCGGCTGCAGTGGTTCTTGTCAATGGCTGATTGTTGAGCATCTGCCTCCGAGCTGGGCTCTGCCTCTGGAAAGGTCCCTGTGTCTCAGACACAGCCATCTGTGGTGAGCGCAGGAAGGTGGGTGGATGGACGAATGGAAGGGAGATACAGGTGAGCTGAGACATCAGAGGTTCGTGGGTGATAACACAAAAACTGGGGGAAGCCTGGGATTCCCCCCCCCATGCCTGGAGATTGCCTGATATTTCTGGCTCAGTGTAGAAAATCTAGAAAAGTCCCAGCTGATTCTAATCTGCAGAACACCGTATTCTTCTCAGGTTTGTAGACGTGTGGTGTTTGTCGTGGGGGGCATTTGGGGAGGAACAGCACACCTATAAACGAATCTCCCGAAAATAGATGCAAGTCACTCACCCTCCCAACACAGAAAAGATGCATAAGACGGATGGTGAATGGTTCTCTTGGCTAGTTGTTTTTAATCCAGCACCTTTTTATAAAGATGAAAATGACAGACTAGAGACTATTAAAATAAATATGAAGTCACCGTGTCATTCAGGGCTGGCAACAGAAACTCAGTTCACATGACTCTGGCACAGCATTTTCTCCCTGGAATGTGTCTGTGAATTTATACACTGGGTGTAAATGTGCAGAGCATGAATAAATACACACAGCTGTATTTCTGCCTCTATATGGCACAGGGCATATGATAAACCTCAAGATCCGTATGTTTGTCTTATAAAATTCCGATCTTTGCGAGGAGCAGGCGCTAGGACGACAAAGGAGGCGGTGATCCTGAGGCTGCATCAGTTCCAGTGACAGTTTCTGGTGCACAGAGGGACGCCCAGCATGATTTGCTGCTCTGTGCAACCCTAGTTGGTTTTCCTGGCACTCTTGCCCACCCTGCGTGCCCAGCCTGTGTCCTGGAAGGGGTGGGCAGAGGCCCCAGGGTGTGGCCAGGGGAGCGGGTGCTGGGGGGACACACTGCACCTCACTGCACCGGCTCGCTCAGGGCCCTGCACACAGGCCAGCGGTTCAGGACTGTGTCTGTAGTTTGCTGGTGGCCAGGACAGGAGAATTTACGGCTCGTGTTAGATACTGACATGTACCTGCCTGCCCGTGGTATAAACATGTCTAGAAGAACAGCCTTGCGGCAGCTCCCATTTGCTGCCTCCGCCTTGAGCTGGCCTGTGCTGGGCAGAGGTCCTACTGAGGGCCTGTCTGCTTACGTGGCATCTCCTGCCTATGAGGTGGCGCCGGGCTGGCTTGGCTGACAGAGGGGCTTCTACCAGGAGATGTGGAGGGAGGCGGGTCACACCACCACACCGTGTGGGCAGCCCGTATGTGCCCACGTCAGTGTTTTCTGACAGCTCAGTGTCTGGGGACCCAGGGGTGGTGAAGATGGTGACCGGAGCAGGATATGTATGGTGCTCATCCCCCAGCGCATGGATTCACATAACTGTGTTGGCTGGTCCCCACAGAGGGCAGAGGGGCAGTGGCATCCAGGCCAAGCCCCTGCCCTCTGGACACTGGAAAAGCTAGAGCCTGTCAAGTAAAGTAATGTGTGAAATCATCTCGATAAAAGATGTGGCCTGGGATGAGCCGGATGCTGGGATAAGGTGACAAGGCATCCTGGGAGGTGCTCAGAATGTCACCTGGTGGCCACGTGACTGCCGTGCAGAAGAAGCTGGGGACCAGCAGCCCTGAGCTTACGGCCTGGCCCCCTCTGCCTTGCTCGGGCCGGTTAAGTAGGTTCAGTATTAATGGTGCCCCTACGGGGCAGGGCTTTGGGAAGGAGCACTCACACCTTTTCTACCAAGGGCACCTAGGCAGGGTGCTCCTATTTTAATATATGTGCTGCCAAAGCGAGCACTAGGCAGGGTGCTCCTACTGCGCTCTTCACCACTCACAAACGTGGTGAGGTCACTGCTCACTGGCCGCTCTGCAGCTGGACCTCCTGTGCTCTGCCCAGCGACAGAACCGCTCGGAGGGCTCAGACCCTGACCTACCCTCTGCAGGTTCAGTGCATGGTGAGTCCCATCCCCGCCAGCCCCCTAGACTCACACGCGGGAGCAGCTCATCCTGTGACCAGCCGTGGCCCCCACTGGCCAGCCTGGGGTGCCCAACCTTTCCCAGTTTCACAGCAGGCCACAACCTGCTGCTGACCACCCCTCCTAGAAGGATGTCTCTAAACCTCCTCTGGGGACCTGCGTGCCATCTGACAGGTGACCTTGGCCTTCTCTCTGCCCTCATCAGAGGAAATCTTGCAATTTGAGGATTCTGATAAATACTGAAGGCAAAAATAAAACCCGTCAGAGGTGGCAGAACCTTCTTTTTCTGCTAGTGAAGAGGCTGGAACATCTGTATAGACTTTTCTACCAAGAGAATAAGGGTCTTGCCAGCTTTTCCTAAAAGGATCAGAATTGCCCAGACACTCCTGGGTTTGTACAAACTGTCTTGTACCTGGTGATAGCTGGCAGCCTGGCAGAGCCTTCTCCTCAGCGCAGCAGTAGCCCATCCCCACATCTGCATGGCTAAGCAAGACCAGGAGCACAAGTGATAGAAGGTCTAGAGAGAAACAGAGGCCCAGAGTGTGTATGCGCGCATGTGTGTGCAGTGTGCATGTGCACGTGTGTGCAGTGTGCGTGTGCGTGTGTGTGCAGTGTGCTTGTGTGCGTGTGCAGTGTGTGTGTGTGTGCAGTGTGCATGTGCACGTGTGCACACCATCACAGGCTGATTAACTTCTTGCCAAAAGCCTCTCACGTGAGACAGCTTTCATTCAAGCCCACCAGTAGCTCGCTGTCTTAGTGTCTTATCGTCTTATCTGCCCTCAAGCTCAGCAGCCTAGCTGCAGGTCACAGCTGCAAAGCCACAGACCCACAGGCATGTCCCCGCTGCCCTGGTCAGTCCATCCAATTTAACTGGCAGAACTGAAGTGACGTGTCCAGCAGGCACGGAAGCTGGGAAGTGCCCGGGGTAACCACTCCTTTGAGGCCCCCTTTTTACTTCTGACACCAGACAAAACCCCCTGGACAGAACTGGACAGAACACCTCTGGTGTTTTTCTCCTTTTTCCCCCCGTGATGATTCATTAGGAATAGCTTCTCCCAAAGACAGAAGTGTCCCTTGGTGAGTGACTGTCCACAATGCCAGGAGGAATTAAGGTGGGCACCAGAGACGAGCGGCCCCTCAGGCGCCCCGGGCAGTGGGTCCTGTACTCGGGCTGCAGTTTAATCAGTGCTTTGGTTTCAATTCTACAAAATAAGGCAGGGAGCTATTTTTAGGAAAAGTTTCAGCACAAATAGGAACTTTATTTAAAAATAGATCTAACAATGTAAAATAGGCCAGGGTTTCCTCTCCAGCAAACAAATGCACTGAAGATGTTTTAAAATCTCAAGTAAATGATTTGGAAATTCTTTCTCCCTTAAAGGCTCATCAAAGGGAATCTTGACAGGTGGTGTTTATCTCAGGAGTACCTGCTGGTCTGTGAGCCCTTGGGGAGGCCCACATTAAATCTTTAAAAAATCAAAGTGTGATCTTTAGTTGCAATGTGACCAGATCCCATCTCAAAACCACAGGAGGCATTTGGGGTATTTTTTAAAGTCCTTTTGTAGCAGAAAACAAAGTCATCTTAGCTAAGGACTCTGAGTTTACCTGTTATTTACTGTCAGTTGGTCCAGAGAATGGGATGCCCGAGGCCCCTGTAGATCCCAGGTGCCCGAGCCTGCGTGTAAACAGCGCTGCATTTGCATAGAACCTGCACGCTTCTTCTCCTGTTCTTGAAATCGCCTCTCAGGTGCGCACAATAGCTAATAAAACATAAGTGCTACAGAAGAACTTGTTATGCTGTATTGTTTGGGGAACGATGACAAGAGAAGCACCTGTACATTTTCAGTACAGATGCAGTTTTTCAGAAGTCCCCAGATGAGGAGCACTTGGACACAGAGAACCGACTGTGCCTCGTGTAGACTCCGTAAGTCAGCAGCGTGCCCAGGGATGTGCCCCGAGGGCAGGACAGAGCTGGCTGAGGTGGAGCAGGAGGGACCCCAGGACCTCTGAGAGCCAGGGGGCTTCTGCCACACTGGCCTGCTGAGGACAAGAGGGCCGGGGCTCCCTGTGATGAAAGGACAGAGGGAAGAGCACACTCGTGCATGTATCTAATACTCCCAGAATTAAAATAAGTACTGAATTCCTCTGCTGCCCCAGTGCCACATGGGGTAAGTTCCTTGTGTGTGAGGACCGGGGCGGACCCACCACGCAGTCAGGGCGCTGGACATGGTGCAGAGGGCAGTCAGTTCAGTTGAATGGGGACAGTCTTGGGTGAGGCGCTGAGAGCAGCAGCTAGCAGGGTGTCCACCGCCAGGTGGACTCGATCCCGGCAGGCCTCGGGGCAGGTGTGGCCCTGTCCTGGGGATGAGGACAAGGGCAGAGTGGCCAGAGTTAGAACTGCATATCAGGGGCGGGAACGGCCAGGGTCAGCAAGGGCTGCACGTCCACTGGCTGCTCCTGCCTCCGGCTGGAGGGTCTGTCTGAATAGTGCCCTGTATTCTCTTTTGTTTGTGGCTCGTGGTTTGGTTTGTTGTTTTGCTTGGTTTTGTTTTTGCAGTACTAGAGCTTGAACCCAGGCTCTTTTGTAGTAGCCGAGCACTCTACCACTGAGCTACATCCTAGCCGTTTATTTTTGTAGATTTAGACAAGGTCTCACTAAGTCACAAAACTGCCCAGGCTGGACATAAACTTTCAGTCCTCCTGCCTCAGCCTCCTAAATAACAGAGACTGTGGGTGCATACCACCCACCGAGCATGCCCTGAATTTCTTTTAAGGAGCTGGCCTTGCAGGTCCACCCGATACCCACAGAAGTATGTACTTCTGTGTATTTACTTTGCACTTCTCAGCCCTCCAGCTGGAGTTAGAGGCAAAGACCCCCACACACACCTGCCTCAGAAGCCCCGGCACCTAGAACTAGAGTTTCCTGGACTCCCCCCCCAGCGGCTCAAAGGCTGTCATCGGCCTACTGGTCCCAGGCACAGCAGGGGCCTCTCTCCAGATGTGTGCGCCTGGCCTGGTGCACAGCAAGGAGAGCGTACTATGCAACCCCGCCCCGGGCAGCGCCTGGCCCCGGCTCGCCCTGCCACACACCCTGGGTTTGGAGGGCGGCACCTCTGGCCTGAAAGAGCCCAAGAAATGACCGCAGATCTTCCAAAATATGAGATTTTAGGAAAAAGTAAGGTCCAAGCAGAGGCATTGGTGGAATAGGCAGGAGGGCCTGGCCCAAGGATGCAGCCACAGGCTGTGCAGAGCCCATGGCCAGAGCCTTGCAGGTCCGCAGATATCCCACCCTTCTGGGGATGTGATGAAGGCACAGAATGATTCTAGCCCAGGGCCTTTTCCTCCAGAGAGACCCCAACGCTCCAGGAAGTGGGTGCCTGCCCAAGCTCTGCTTCCCCTGACTCACCCCTCTGCTGCCTCGCCAGAGCCCTTCACATATGTTCTCTGCCCTGAGCCCACCGAACCTAGGACTTGGGAAAAGGAAGAGCAAGGAGTGCGTGTGCATACGTAGTTATTACGTGTCTATGTATGTGTGTGTGCTTGTGTATGTTTAATATAGACACTAGGAAGGTGTGTGCATCTGCATATGCATAGAAATAAGTATCAGCTATGTATGTGGGTATATGTTCATACCTATGCACATAAGTGTAGACATTAGGTTATGTGTGCATATGTTCAGATGTAGACACGAGCTGTATGTGTGAGTGTATGAGTGCCTATGTGGGTACACAGACATGGACATTAGGTATTTATGTATGCCTGTGTATGTAGGTACAGATATTAGGTATATGTAAGTGTGAGTATGTATATGAGTAGATATTAGTGTTAGGTGTATAAAACTCTCCACTTGTTTTAGTGGAAGGAAATTTCTAGACATTAAAAAATGAATTTCAATAAGAGGTATAGATGTGAATGTGTGTGTGTGTGTATGTGTGTGTGTGTGTGTGACTTGTTTTTATACTTGTTTTCATCACTTATGTCCTCAGATTTAATCAGAGAATTTATCAGAGAAACATTTACTTATTTCCAAAGGCATCAAGACATTTCATTTCCAGCCCAGCCAACATCTTCCTAAAAGGATCTGTTTAAAAAGACAGACTGACCTGAGGCTAATCTTCCTTGAGGCTAAAAGAAAGAAAAAAGAAACATTCAAAAAAGACTTGCCGTCTATCTAAAATCATGTGAATATGCTACTGGGGGTGTGTTTTAAGCCATGTTTCCTAATAAACATTTATTGATTGAATAGGAAATTTTCCCAGATTTGTGCCCACGCCTGGAAGCCCCCAAGCACTACAGCGTGATGAGGCGGGGGCAGATTTATAACAACTTTACAGCGTTGCGCAGCCCATCTGGCTCTGTGGGACCCAATTTGCAGCCACTTATATACATTTCTACAGCAATTGATCAGAAAAATTGATTTAGATTCTATTTTAATGCTCTGTTTTCTACCAGCAATGTTTTTTGCAAATGCTAGATAGAACCTCAAAAATGCCCATGTGGATATTGGTCAAAAGTTAGCACATTTTCCTGAAAACCTTTGAGCTAATAGCATTGGCTGGTTTATGAAAGGAGACATTTTTTCCAGTTATCCAATTAAAATGATCCATGAGGACTGCCAGCCTCAGGAGGAAGACCAGGAAAAATGCCACGTGGGCTTTGAACGGCTAGTCCGGGATTACAGGAACCACGTCAGTCTATCACGAGACTGACAGGAGGATACTAAAGCTGGCAACTATCAGAGAGCCTGGCCTTGCTGGGCCTATCAAAGTGTAACACACTGGACGCTTTCCTGTGACAGAGAGCCCTGAGATGGCCCCTAGGCCTGTCCCGGGTCCGTGCCATCTTTTGGTCCTTTTTTCGTGTACAGATTACATGAATCACCTACCACAATCCAGACCCTGTGTGGGGAGCTCAGGAGGGGCAGCTTCTTGGGCTCCTCTGGGCAAGGGGACTTCTGTAGGTGAGTGCTGAGCAGACAGCAGGCCATGCTGGCCAGACTGCCCCGCCGGACCTCTGACCGGGGACCCACTGCAGCTCCCGGCCCAGCCCCCAGCACCTCTGGCCCTCGTGTGCATCCACCCGACTCGCTCGCCCAGCACAGGGTGGCCTCTGGCACTGCTTCCTTTGCGTGTTCGCTTGGGATTTTCAGCCCTTTTAGCTGGTGTGTCACAGGCAACCGGAACCGAAGTCAGTCCCTGAACTGCAGGTGCCCCTAAACTCGTGATGCCCTCCCTGTAACTGTTCATGAGCAGCAGAACTTGGTGCCATGTATCAGAAACTACACATCTCTCTGTGACTGACAGCTGAGTGTCCCTCTACCTGCGAACACGTCTCAGACCCATAGAACAGTGGTAGAAGATCGGGGAAGGGCAGGGCAGGGAACTGCATCTCGTCTATTTGGCGTTTTCTAAGCGTTGTGTACCGTTCTCTCCTCCTTTGTGTACCATTTCCTCCTCCTTAATGAGGATATAAAGGGATCCATCGTGTGTGGACATAGCCGGCCTGTCTGCTTGCAGGGCTGGTGAAAGTGGGCGGTCAAGGTCCAGGTCGAAAGGTGGCTCTCTGCCCAGGAGCAGGAGAGGAGTATTTATGTCCTCTGCACCATATGGAATGTAAATAGGGGTTTCATATTGAAAAGTGAGGTGTATCCCTGCATGCTGTGCTGTTGGGGGGGGGTCTGAGCCCAAAACACAGTGAACTTGCTTTAAGGAAGTTTAAACCGGGGAGCTGGAGTCCATGTAGCAGTTCACGTCCCAGGCGCCTCCAGAGGAAAGACCTCAGCCTCCCGCATGCCGCCGAAGCCATTGCTCCCTGTGCGGACACCGTGAAGAGCAGACCAGAGCGCGGTCCTCCCCTCCCCATAGACGCCACCGTCAGAAGCCTTTTCCACCTCGCCCGCGATATACAGCGGATAGTGCTGACAGAAGCTAACGTGAAATGTCACAGTTTCAGATCCGACGCGCCTCGGAGGAGCTGGAGTAAGGCCTGTCGCGCCTTCAGAGACTGACAGCCAGATCCTTCATTCCTTCAGCTCCCAACATATGGCATGAAGTAGGGTGTGAAAGATAAATTTCTTTGGATAGGTGCAGAAAATATGTGCAGCGTTTTTACTGCATAGCTGCATGGAAAGATCAAAACACCCATATTTTCTGAGAGCAGAATTTTAATGCTTTGAAACCAGGCCTCCACTGGCAATGTGATAGAGAACTGATACCTGCTCGGAGTAATTAGCAGTTTTCACAGGAGGCTGGGGGTGGCCAAGCAGGAGAGGCGGAGCTCAACACCCTGGGGTCCCAGTGGGCCACCAGAGAGGAAGACTCAGGCCAGGGCTGCGGCCTGAGCTCCGCTCCGCTCTGCTGCTGTCAGGATCAGACTTCCTCACGTGGCTCCTGGAGTTCGGTCTCTTTGGGGACGATCACCTCAAGGCTGTAAAGCAGCCCAAGTGTTGCTCCACTAGCTGGAAGTTGACCCTCTGGAGGTGGCCACGGAGAGCCTAGGACATGTTGGTCAGCATGGGGCCGGGCCAGGCACAGACTAGAGAGGCTTGCTGTGCAGGCCACACCCCAAAGCAGGGGACACTTGGGCCTTCAAGTAAGAAGTGCCGAGTGCCGGCCGCATTGCAGGAGAGGCCCATCGGTGTGACAGTGGCTGCCCCGTGCCGCTTCCCTCTGACCATGCTGACCGTGCAGAGCCCAGTCTGTCTCCTGTCCCCGGTGTCTCTGCCTGGGCAGTAGAGCTCCAGAGGGAGGGAGGGGCAGCATGTCCCTGGGCAGCCTCCTCTGCCGCCTCCTGGGCTCCTTCCCCTGCCCACACAGGCGGGTGTGGCATCTGACCTGCTCCGTTGTGGGCTCCCGCTGGCCCTGCAGGTGTGGCTGCCCCAGGCTACCTCCCAGGCCAGCTGGCACCAGCACTCAGGCTCAGCCACGTGTGGGTTTAGAAGGGGAGGAGGGACAACACGTGGCCCGTTTACATGGTCGTGTGTAAGAGAGGGAGCTCCTGCATCCTCGGACAGCCTGGCCACCGTGTGATCGGTGGACACTTGCCATGGCAGGCAGGTGTGCCAACCCCCACACTCCCAAGTGTAACCGAATGGCCATCTCTCCTTGGGGAAGGTCACCGTGGGCTGGCACTGCCCTATGCCCCGTCTGGAAGTAAGATTAAAGAGGAGGGCTTGCCGCTGTGATCCACACACCCCCAAGGCCACGAAATCCCACTGCAGGGGCCACTGTGCTGGCTTCCAAAGAGCCACCCTCATCCTGCCAGGGACCAGCACGTGGGCCTGCCCACCGGGGTGCCCACCGGGGTGAGAGTGCCCTCACCCAGGAGTGTCTGTGACTAATTAGCGTTTGCCTGCTGTGTGAGAGCAGAGCAGAAGATCCAGGAGAGGACAGGCCGGGGAGCAGGACGGGCTGAGCAGGCCACGGCAGCGCAGGGAGGGGCTTGGGGTGACCCCGTCTCAAGTGCAGCCAGCCCTCTGCCCAGGACGTGGAAGAAGCATCAGCACTGGGGCTGTGACAGGTGATCAGGACAGAGGGAGGCCAGCCACCCAGGCATAATGGCCCCGGGAAAGGGCAAGGAGGGAGGCAGAGCCGAGAAGGAAGTAAGGGGTCTCGGGTGGCATGCTGTGTCTGGTGCCCGTGAAGTAGGCTGCCACAGCTGAGTCTCAAAGGCCAAGTGCAGCCTGGCCTCCCCGTGACCTCCCATTTCACTGGCATCAGCCTCTCGCACTGAGCCACGAGGGACATTAGCCATGAGCAGCAGGACCGTGAGCAGGGCAGTGATGGGGCCCCACACGGAGCAGGAGTGACACTGAGCAGGCACAGCGGACCCCCGGCTCGGGCCTCGGCAGGCCCTGCAGCCCACAGAGGCGGGCCTGGGCTCGGGGCTGCCTCCGCCACGAGGCGCATCTCCAGCTGGGGCATCCAGGGGAGGCCAGAGGGAGAGCTCTCCAGTCCAGAGACCTGCTTTCCAGTGCTGCACACCTGTTTGTACCCCAGGGACGCAGGGGGTGCTGAGGCCGCAGAAGCACATCTGATGTCACAAAGCCTCATCCTCCTCCACCAGCTCAGCAGGACTCTGGCAGCCGGAGGCAGTGCCCAGGCAATGGGGAGGGGTGGGCAAACCTGTTCCTCACCGAATGAAGCGAGTTCTGCTGGTGCCAGTCAGCCACAGGGTGGAGGCATCTTCTTTGTGATTATCTGCCCCTTCAGCCTCTCTGGAAGCCCTGGGCTGAGGAGCCAAGATGCTGTGCGGCTGGCACAGTGCACGACCGCCTCCTGCCTTCTGCAGGACACATCAGCGTGGCCCACGGTAGCCTCCTCTGCCACCCTGTAGATTAGCCCAGCCAGCACCTAGGCATCAGCGTGCTTTCAGCTGACTACCAGAGAGCCGGGCAAAAGTGTGCTCAGAAGTCAGCAAGGCAGGGAACAATATGACGGGTCCCTTTGTCCTCCAGGGTCCCCAAACAAAGCCCCACTGGCACTGGCCTTGGAGAGGAGAGCCCGACCCCCTTTCGCATTCCGGGCATTGTCACCAGTCCTGGTGGGCGTTTTGCTCAGGCGATTGATGATTCTGCACTACATGAAAGTTGAGCCCATGACCTTGATTCAGAACCATCAAAGTGAAGATGAAGCAAAACAGCTGCTTGTAATTATACATGTTTTTATTTATCCATGTACCGATCTCAAAATCACAAGAAACTGCACCTAAACTGCACATTCAAAAGTGTTCCAAAAATCCAATTATGGGCAATGTCACCCACAGGAAAGGCACAGAGTATTTGCGTCTGGTCTATCATGTTATTTTTTCCAAAGTACTTAGAAGTATTTCACAGTTAATCTGCATCCTATCTGATTGAAATTGAGCTCTTGTCGGTACCTTTCACCCTCCTCAACTGTAAATAGGGTGCAGAGTGCTCCAAGCACAGCCCTTGCCCACGAACAGAGGGGCCTCTGGGACGAGCCGAGCACAGAACCTCGGCACGTGAGCTCCAGACTCACGCTGAGGGCCACTCTGTGTCCAAAGCTCCGGTGTCACCAACTCCCTGTCCTTGTCTGAGTAACCGGACAATAAACACAGGTGTGTAACCAAAGGGGAAGTGGCAGAGAGGGTCATGAGAAAATGAGAGGCCCCGATGTCAGTGCGCACCTGCCCGGAGGAGACCACGAGGCCAGGAGGGGTGCCCTTGTGTGTGCATGTCGTCCACAGTGACAAAGGGCTGGGGAGGGTGCCCCCCCTGGGCCATAAGAACCTCCCAGAGAACTGGACTGTGCAGCCGTCAGGCTGGCCCCAGAGGGCTGCTCGGGGCTCATCTAGGGCCCTGGAGACACCCCTAGTGCCAGGGGTGGGACTGAGTTCATGCCCGAGTCTGCTCCCTTCCAAGAGCTTGTTCTTTCCATTTTAATTTTAAGCACATTGGATTTTAACGATATTTACTCAGAGCAGCTTTACTTTATATTTTTCACTTGGAAATATTAATTGTGACCTTTCAGAGCTCCCAATTAAACTTTTCCAATAAAAGGGAAAGGTTGAACAAGCAGGAGCAGCCAGGGCATGGTAGAGTCACTGGGACTGTGGGTGACAGGCAGGGACAGCCCCTGTGGGGCCAGGGAGTGTCCTGGCAAGGGAGAGGCGGCCCATGGGATGCTAGAACCGCTTCCTCCGGCCACTCCCCAGGTTGGAGCTATTTCCCCTTTGCTTCCACGAAAGGCCAACTGTTCTGGATGCCCCAGCAGGCCGCGGCTCCCCTGTGAGAGTGCAGGGTGCCAGCCTTGGGGAAGCACCAGGGCACAGGGGGACAGGTACCACATGAGGGGCTGTGGCCACTCGTGTCCCCTTCCTCACTGGCTGGACAGATGATCTGAGCTATGTTTCATATTTTTGAGAGGAGCTGAAAATACAGATTTTTTAGTGGAAATACACAACCACTGATCTCTTGTCTGCACTGGGATTTCATTCTTGGCATGCACGCCAGCCAGGGGTGCTGCTGCTGGGCCTGGTGCTGCTCTGGACTCTGCGAAGCACCAAGCCCAGCCCTGGCCTCCGTGCACTAGAAGGCTCAGCTGTGACAAACAATGATGTCTACAGATAAGACCCCGCCAGGGTCCCCCAGTGAGATTCTGCAGTCTGGACCAGGACCTGCCCCTTGTGGATTATCGGAGCCTGACCCACAAGACCCAGCCATGATTAACATGTTCCTACCAGCTGGCGCCACCCATGGTACGTGCATGACTGCCCCGAGTGGAGCCGCTCCATATTGCCTGATGGGACAGTCACGCGCATTCCACCGATGGTTCGGTCTCTGGCGCCGTTGTGAACATGTTAAAGTCAGCTGAGCCAGGGTCTCTTGGAGATCGAGGCCCATTCATACCTGGGTCTCCTCCACTTGGCCACCACCTGTGGTCCCCACCATACCGCTCTGCAGAGCTTCGGATGGACTTGGGGACATGCTTGTCCTCAGCGCCTGCAGGCTCCCACCCTCTTGTGGCTGTAGTCCTCAGAGCAGGACCCTGTGACCGAAGGCCCTCCATGGCGGGAACAGGTCCCGGCCAATGTGCACAGGGACCTCGTGCTCTGGGCTGACCCCGAGTGCTGCCTGAGTCTCCCCAGCGGGGTGCCTCCAATCTTAGATGCCAGGGCTGATGGCTGTGCAGACCAGCGGCAGCAGCGCCTACTCTGGCCATCCCAGGTGACCCGCGGTGGGGTGGCTGCAGCACGGGCACAGGTCAAGATGGGGAGCATGTGAGAGCAGACACATTGAGGCCCTGCCCGCCATTCCCTGGCCCAGCCACATATCCCCATAGGGCAGCAAGCTGCTTCCTCTAGGGGGAGACGGGAAGCCGGGACGGCGCGTTTGGCGGAGCCTGCAGAACGCAGGGCTGGCTGGGCTCCTCCACCACATTCATGTCAACAGTGAAAAACTGCATCACCCAGGGCCAAATCCAACAGCCCAGTTGTGTCAGATTCCCAGCTGCGAAGTGCAGACTCCAGTCTTAGTTCCACATCGCTTCCTTCCCTTAAAGCTACGGCGATTCTCCGGTGGGTGCTAGCTGGAGGCCAGGGTTTGGATCCAAGCCTGATGTTCCCGCCCCTCCCTTCAGGCGGGGAGCAGCTATCCCACCCTGCCTCACTCTGCTCTGGACAGACAGAGCCGGAGGGAGGCGGCAGGAGGGCACCCGGCACTCCTTGGGCTGCTGTGCCCTCAGCTTACTAGTCCACTCTCCCCGGAGCCCCGCCCCACACAGAGGTCCAGAACCTCGGCCTTAAGCATTTTTAGGACAAGCAGAGACTTGCAAGGGTGGAAAGGGACAAAAGGGACTCAAACGCCCCTGGCCACCACGCAAGGCTCTGACAGCTGGAAAGAAGCAGCACTGGCCTCGTGTGCAGGACACCCTCACTCTGCACAGGGACACCCAGGGCCACTCAAAGGGGCAGGATGGTAGCAGGCCCGGGCCCAGTGGAAACTCTCCAGAGCAAGAGTTTAGCTACCCGACAGCAGCCTCTGCGGTAGCACAGCGGCAGCAGCAGTTGCGCTGGGTTTCCCAAGCACAGGTCCCTGGTTCACAAGTAGAGACTCAACTGACCCTACAGCACAGGTGTCCACACTCCACACGGATCACACAGCTCCTGACATGCGGGATGCACCGGGCTGAGCCCATGGCACCGAGCTTGCTCGTGGCTAAGAGCAGCAGCGCAGGCCACTGGAGAACGGACCAGCTGGGGTGAACGGTGGGTCAGGATGGGTGCTCACATGAACCACACCAGCGGCTGAGACGCCCACGGGAGCCGAGATGCGGCCTGGCACCTGCAGCGGGCACCTGCGCCAGAGCGTCTGGGGCACATCTTGGACTTGTTTGTCTTCCTGTCCTGAGGCCTGGCACAGGGCTGCACCCTGGAACACACTACGGATATAGTGGGCTAAGGGAAGAGCCAATGGTGCACCTGTCCAGCAGGGATGCCAATGTGCATGCTGCGCTCTGCACAGGACAGGGAGCCGGCGCCTTTCCTAACCCTAGACCCAGGCAGCTGCTGCTGAGGACCTGGTAGGCTTTGCTCCTCCTGGCACCTCAGGGCACAGCAGAAATGTCTGGCACCCAACAGAGAACATCCCCCCTGCTCCGCTCACTCAGCACCCCGCCCGGTGGGTCGGGAAAACGTCAGCCATGAGAAGGGAGGAGATTTCAAGGGCAAACGGAAATGAATCCACCGCAGATGGAAGCGGGCAGGGTCACCAGCTCTTCCACAGTGAGCAGCTCAACTCAGAGGATCTAGACTCCGGAAGGGCCCATATCCAGCTGTACCGCCTTCTGAGCTGGGGGTGTTGAGAAGGTGCCCCCATTGCCTCAGTTGTCCCAGGAACTACACAACACCTGCCTGTAGGGCTGCACTGGCCCAGCGTGCATGGAGTTGGCAGGATGCCTGCCAGCCCAGAGCCAGCTCCACAGCACCTGTCGGAGGCTCCAGCAGCCCCGTGGCCTGCCCTGTGGCCTGCGGAGGAGTCTGGAGTCCCCCAGGAAGCATGGCTATTAACAGGGCATAGGGCAAGGGACCGGTCATGTGGCACAGCCTCTGCAGACTGCTGCGCTCCATCAAAAGGTTTCCATTGTTGCTTCTGTACGGCCAGAGAGCATCATGCCCTGGAAGGACTTGTCAGGGGTATGCTGGAAGGTGACCCCAAGATCCCCACCTCCTGATCCAGGGGGCCACTGCTGCTTGCAGATGTGGCTGGGCATCCGAGGTCAGTCAGCACCTGACTCCTGAGACTCCGCACTGGTCCCAGGTGTCCCTAGCTCCAAGCAACTGTGGCCCCACCCGGCCCCACCCTGACTCCGACGACGACAGTGGGGAGACCTACCCCCCCACCCCTGCTCCCTGACTGCGCCGTGTCCCGCCGGGCTCATAGCCTCTGCTGCTGCAGGAGGCCAAGCGGCTGGGATTGGGAGGCCCTAGGGGCCTCAGAGCGGGACCTGCATGGCGGGGTTTTCTCCCTCCCTTCCTGAGCAGGGCGAGGCAGCATGGGCGCGCGTGGGCGTGCGTGCGTGCGTACGTGCCTGCGTGCGTGTGCAAGTGCCCTGCAGCTGTGGGCCCCAAGACATCTGCAGCACCCCCCCTCCTCCCTGCGCCCCCCGTGGCTCCCCTCTTCCTCACCGGCCCCCAAGCCCCTTCTCTCCTCCCAAACCTCCTCCATGTTTCTGCCAGTGGCCCAGAGATGTTGAGGCAAACTGGCAGTGCCCAGTCGTCCCACTGCCCGATCCCTCAGCCCACGACTTGTGATGGCCAGGTGCTGTGCGTGTGGAGTACGTGAGTAAACACCGCCCCGGCCTAGCTGTCCTGTGTGGCGGACTTGGGTTGAGCAGGTAATTCTGAGTACCCTGAGGCTGGGGGGAAAGGCAGACAGGGTGGAAATTAACTGCGCAGAAGAAAAGGCCGTAACCTCTCTGGAGTGCAGTGCTTTGCTATGATCAAGGAAACTTCTCCCTGAAGTGTAAGTGGCTGTGGATTGGGGGCCATTTCCCCGGGGGACCGACCACTGGCATAGCATTGTGTTACGTCAGATTTGACCAGAGATCCCAAGTGACTCGCTTTGGCAGCGGCGGCATTTGATTTTAGAGTGCTGGAGAATCACGAGGTCTCTCCTGGGTGGGACGCGCCCACGCTGGAGGAGGTGGTCTGAGAACTTGGTGGGAGGCTTGGGGATCGACCCGGAAGTTGATCTTGCTTTTGTTGGGGGTGGGGGAGGCCGGGCCCGAGGTCAGCAATGTGGGGCTCTTCGTGGGCTCCTGCTGTGGCAGTACCGCTGTTTGTTCCCCCAAATTGAGGACAGCTTGGAAAGCCAGAGTGTTGGAGGAGAGACTGAGAAGCGGCCCTGCGGTCTCCACGTTCCTTGAGGAGGCGGCTCGGTCCTTCACGCTGAGGGGGTCCGGCCAGTTGTGCAAGCGGCGCCGAACGCGGAGCGGAGAGGCCTTCCTCTGCCCAGCGTCAGGGCAACACACCGCGCAGACTCGGCTGCACACAGCGCCCCGCCCCTACTCCGCGGCACTACTACCGGCGTCGGCAGGAGCTGGTCGGGGAGCCCAGCCCAGTCAAGCTGGCCACCTGCAAGGCTGGCAGGTCTTAGGGACCCATCCAGCGTGGCCGCGGTTTCCCTGAATGGAGCACGTGCCTTGGGCTGCTCCAAGGTTTTTATAGCACACAGCTGATCGCCCAGGGCCCAGCCTGGGGAATCTTGCCAGGGCTGGCGCACGGTATCTTTTCAGTTGTGCAGTGCCAGGGAGATGCCCCGGGGCGGGGGGTGACAGGCAGGGACCGGCCCTGGCTGGGCCAGTGTCCCGGGGTCTCTGTCACCTGAAGCCGGCAGCGTGGTCCTAGGCACACTGGGACCACCTAGGCCTCCCTCGGGAGGGTGTCCTCGGTCTAGTCCTCTATTCATCCTGTGCCCGGACTGGACCCGGGATGTCATGGTGTGTTCGCCCTGCTACGGAACAAGAGGGCACTGATGCCAACACAGGCCCAGGAACTCTGCTCCAAGGTGCTCGGTC
Organism: Petromus typicus; assembly: GCA_004026965.1. Taxonomy (NCBI): domain Eukaryota; kingdom Metazoa; phylum Chordata; class Mammalia; order Rodentia; family Petromuridae; genus Petromus; species Petromus typicus. The sequence goes on from PVIR01008381.1 coordinate 23,438, forward strand.
CCACTAAGCTCAGCCTGCACACACATGTACATGTGTGTGCACACGTGCTCGGGCCTGGCCCCTCAAGGGAGGGGGCAGCAACCCCTTAGCTGGCACCTCCTCCTAGGCTGTCCCCTCTCTGAGCCAGTGGGATTTTTACCCTCAGACAGATGCTTGATGCCCGCCACCCTAGGCTCCCCTGTCCGTGTGACTGGGCCCCTGGGAACCTCCAGCTCCAGCTCGTCTGGAGCACCCTCCTGTCTTCACCACGGCCCCTGGGCCCAACGTGTCAGCAGGTCCCTCTCCAGACCCTGCCAGGGCCCCGAGAGCCCAAAGCAAGGGCACCTGGGCCCAGACCCCACCCCTCACGGCTGGCTCCTGCTGGGCTTGGCTCTGGGATGACCATGGCAGGCCAGCATCACACCAGCCCAGCAAATGAGAGAAGAGACAGGCTGCCTGCCCGTGTCCAGCATGCCAGGCCCCAGAGGGCACAGTTGGCCACACCTTACCCAGGAGGGCTGTCAGGAAGTCAGACCGGTTGCTCCTTAACGGCGGGTTTATTGCCACTCATTGCAAGGTGTGGAGGAGCTGGCGGGCTGTGACGCAGTCCTAAGGTCACCAGGGCAGAGCGCCCCCGCAAGCAGAGGGTCCGTCCCTGGTGGTCCTGCGCTGCCCGTGTCCATCATCCCACTCAGCAAGTGCAGGGTAGCGTGGGAGGGGGAGGGGCCTCTTCCGTTCCTCCCCACAGATGGCAAGAGCTAATTATTCTCATTTGTGTAGCACCTTACACCTCTGTGCACTTTGTCAGAATGTTGGAAAACAGATGATTGCGTCTCTTTTTGCACCATGTGAGAATTTTGTCATTAGCGGGATCAGGCAGGACCATCTGTGTATTTTAGTGAAAAGTTTGCCACCAGCAATGAGTTGCAAACTTGCAGACAATAGCCAAGTGGGACGTGTCTCCTCGTTCCTGGGCCCCAGCTTCCAACTTCCTGGCTGCCGGGCGGGACCTACAGGGCCAGGTCCAAGCTCAAGCTGCGACTCAGACCCCGGCCTGGCCCCTCCCCGGCCTGGCCCCCTCCCCAGCTCCCTCCCCTCCCTGGCCCCCTCCCCCACCCTGGCCCCCTCCCGGGCCTGGCCCCCTCCCCTCCCTGGCCCCCTCCCCGGCCGACCTCCCTCGGGCGTCCTCCAAGCCCACGCTAATGAGAATCGACTAAGGAAACTCATGACCGGAGTCCTGCTACCGGCTGGCCGTGTCCCTGGACGAGCTAGCTCTCTGCTGGCTGGTTCTTCCACACTCTTCGAGTGCCCCACTTGCTGGCTCAGCGCCCTCTGGTTGCCTGGAGGGTGGAGGTGGGGAGAGGCTGCCCTCGCAGACCCAGCCGCAGTGCATCAGATGCCTGCTGCTGCTGTCACAATTGCCAAAAACGTCTGACTTTCCGTGCCCAAGTTGGGAGGTGGGGGCCAGGCTGCTTCCTCTGGAGGCCCCAAGACGGGTTCCTTCCCTGCCTTGTCCAGCTCTGGAAGCCGTCTGGGCCCCAGCCCCTCCACCTGCAGGGCCAGCAGTACGGCAGCTCCACTGTTCTGGGGCCTCTGGTGACACTGGGACATCTGGCTAATCTGTCTCCATCTCAAAATCCTTAATTTAACCCAGAGCAGCTGCAGGTCCTCCCTAGTGCTGACCTAGAACCAGGGGGTCAGTGAGGGCTCCGGACACTGTCCACCCATGACTTTGCAGCCTCAGTTTCCTCAGGAGAGCAGTGACAGCCACTTTGGGCCACCACAGCCCATGCTTCATCATGCCAGGGACAGATGTGGCCACTGCGGGAAAGAGCCCCTCAGCAGCGAGGGAGTGGAGGCCCAGATGTGCAGTCACCCCAGCAGGATCAAAGGGTCCCTGCTCCTCTAAGGCACAGGAAGTGGCTCCCCCAGGCCTCTCCGCCCTTGAGAGCCAAGGCAGAGGGTGAGGCTCGGGCTCTCAGAGCGCAGCAGCGAGCCACAGCGTGGGAAAACGGGCTTGTCCAGAATGCAGCTTGCCAGGCTCCGGGGCAGCCTCGCAGCCAGCGCCCTGCCGGCCTCCTTCAGAGGGCAGACAGCCCTGCGCCAGCAGCTCCCTGTGCCCCCACCTGACATCCCACACCTGACCCTGGCTCCCTCCTGCCGCGCACATCTGACTGCACTGGACCATGGCCTCAGGCAGCTGAAGTTGGAAGGGCGCCTGCTGTACACGCCTGGGGTGGCCCATCTTGATCGTGTCCTGCCGGGCTGGAGCTGCAGAGGGTGGAGGCATTTGCCAATGGACAGATGCACCAAAGCCTTCATGTTAAAATCCAGAGGCCCTTGGCCTGTCTTGTCTCTCAACGCTGCCGCTGGAACGCAGGCTCGAAGTAAGCCTTGGCCGGGCAGAGGAACCCGCCACAGAGCTGCCGCAGCCCCTGTGACTCTCAACCATGAGCGGACGCCAGGGCCTGGTGCCTTCTGCTGGCAACACTTAAGCAAGGCACCTGGTATGTACTGAGTCCTCCAGGCTGCTGCCAGCATCCTAACAGAGGCAACACCCAGCCTGGGGCAGCCCATGTTTACCTGCAGCAAGCTTCTGTCTGTCACATGCACCGGTGAACTGGGCCTGGGACAAGACAGACCTATATAATGCGGCCCCAGGGCACAGCCCTCTGCTGACATGGGGAGTCCGGACAGACTGGCTTCTCTGTGCTATCACAACAGCTGTTATGTGACCTGGAGCCAGGTCAACAGGCCCTTCTGTCCGTCTGGCGGCAGTTCTCACTCTCCCGATTTTGTTAATTATCCTGCTTCTCATGACAGACTGCTGTCTGTAGTTTGTCCACACCCTGCTGTTCCGGGTGGTTAAGCAGAGGGCACCATCCACACCCCGTTTTCTGCACCCGCCGGCCAGTCGCACTCAGCTCCAGTGAGGACCTTCGCCACTGTCCTCGCGCTGAAGAAAGTCCTGGTCAGAGCAGAGCTTCTTTTTTCTCTCTTGTGGTACCGGGGACTGAACCCAGGGCCTCACGCATACTATGCCAGTGTTCCACCCTGGATCTACATCTCCAGAGCTTTATTCAGGTATTACATTTGAGGCAGAGCTGTGCGAAATTTCCCAGGCTACCTCAGACCTTAGATCCTACTTCCTCAGCCTCCTGGGTAACTGGAATTGCAGGTGTGCGCCATGCATCCGGCTGACGCTCTCCAGGCTTCTTAACATGGTGTGTGGCCGGTGCTGTTGCCTCTGCAGGCAGCATGTCACGTGAGCTTAAGTGGGTCTCCTCCAAGGTCAGTGGTGTTTTTGTTCTGCTTTGCTCAGACTCGAGTATGCAGATTCAGCCCGCGGCTTGGTTCTTGGGTGTGAAGGGGTGTTTCTGGGCCGTGCAGCCTCCCCGCCATGTCTCTGAAGGTCCAAGTCAGCCCTGGAGCCCGTGAGGTTTTCACACAAGCTGTTTTCAACCCCAGAAGAGCGTGAAATGTGCGAAAATATTAGTGATACCGCAGAACGGTTGCGTGAAATAACTGTGGAAATATTTCACTAACTACATTAACCTTCACTTGCTTCTCTTTCCTCCCAACCCCAAAGAAGATAATTTCTCCAAGTCTTTATCTCATTCTTTCATATAATTGCCGCTTTAAATCACAAAAGCTTTAGAGTTAAAATCACGGAGCGCTGCACTCCGCAGTATTTAGACTGGGCCCACCTGAGCAGCCGCCGCTCTGGAGTCCCAGAAACCTGGTGGGGGGTGGCAGCCCTCCCACAGTGCGTGCGAGCCTCGTGTTAGCTGTCTCTGAGCAGAAGGGGCCTGTGTCTGGCTGCTTCGTCCTCCCCTTTCTTTTGTTCTCTCCTTCTGAGGACTGATAATTCCTGGGAGTTTCTATTTGCTTGTAATTGTTTCTTAAATTAAGATAGCACTTTGCCTTTGTGAAAAGCAGAAAGGTGATAAGACGTCCCTTTGTATTTTTGAAACTGCGCTCCAGGCTCCACATCTGCACCCTGTGCACGCTGAGGCCAGATTCTTGGTTCCTCTTGGTCCTTCGCCTTTCCTGGTGGCGGAGAGGAGTATTGAGGCACAGCACCAGAGGGCGACAGAGAAGCGCTGCCCTCCAGGAGAAGCGCCTTCACGTGAGCCAACTCGCTGCTCAAGTGAGAATTTGGTTTTGAGAAGCTGCACAGCCACTGGCAGCTCCGAGCCTCCCCTTACCTGGTTACTGCCCCGAGACATTCTGACCCTGCCTCAGCCTGACAGGAAACAGGGCAGCATGTGATTCGCTAGGACGCTGCTGCAGGGTGCCATTCCTAGCCCTGTCTCTTCTTGTCCGCTTTCCTGCATGCTGGCAGAGTGGCTGCTTTTCTCTACTACACAGTGTCATCCATGGGCAAACTCACATTCCGCTCTGCCCTGTCGACCTCCACATCACCTCTGAATGCCAAGCCAGGGTGTTCGCCCCACACAAGCACTTCCACGTGGAGGCTGCTGTCACACTTGACAAAAAAGTAACCGTTAGCCAGGCAGCTTCCCTCACCACAGCAGGTCAGTAAATCGGACACAGCAGGCCGCAGGCTCCTGCCTGGTGGTCTCGGGGCACTGTGCTAAGACAGTGCCCACCACCCTGAGAAAAACAGCTTAGGAGAGGAGAGGTTTATTTGAGCTCACAGTTCAGAGGCTACAGTCCCTGGTCATCTGGTTACGTTGCTTCTGGGCCTGGAATGAGCAGAAACATCATGGCAGACGCTGTAGTGGGAGAAGCTACTCACCTCTTGGCAGGCAGGGCACAGAAAGAGCCAGGAGCCTCGCGCTGGGCTTACTCCCCCTAACACCCTGGTTCCATTACGGCCAGGCCTGTTGGGTGGCGCTGTGTGCATCCAGGGCCGGATCCTTCCTGAGTTTGCTGTCACAAGTGCCAGTCGTCTCTGGAGATGCGCTCGCGGACACACAGGAGGGCCCTTGACTGATTTCCTAGACATTTCCAGCCCAGTCAGGCTAACGATTGTGTCAGACATGGCGCTCGGGGTAGTTTAGAACAAGCGAGGTAGGTCCCGGTAGGCTGGATATGTGGACAGGGAGTGGGCTGGACAGGTGGACAGGGGGCCAGGCAGGTGGGTGGGCAGATGGGCTAGACAGGTGGACTAGACAAGTGAGCTGAGCTGATGGGGAAGACAGATGGACGGACAGGTGAGCTGGCAGGTGGACTGCGTGAGTGGGCTCACAGGGGCTGCACAGGTGGCCTGGCAGAGGAAGAGCCCACGCAGGACAGGGTGGACACCAGGGCTGCCTTCTGCCCCAGCCCTTCCAGTTCTCAGGGTGTAAATCATTGGGAATAAATTCCTGATCCATTGACCTTTCTGCAAGTTTTAATTTACACTCAGAAGTAAAATGTCAGATAATTATTATGCATTTGGTTGGGCTTCTTCACCACTATCCTAAAAACAATTCTTTATCAAGATCTTATGTCAAAATTGTACAGGAATAATTACCCAGGGAGAAGTGCTTCATTTGCATAATGCGCCGAGCTCCGCAGCTCCTTGAGGGGCTTGTTGCTGATTCGTGCTGCGTTTCTCTGGAAGGGAGATTTGAGGACGCTTGGGATCGGGTCAAGGACCGCACGAGGGGCACATCGATTGCTGCTGAGCTGACTTCATTAGCCGGCTTCTATCCAGCCCAAATTTAGTCAGCGCAGTGGAGATTAGAGGCACTAGGATCTCCTGAAGCAGAGTCCTGCGAGGCAGGCTGAGGAGCAAGCGTCCTGCCCGGGAGTGGCGATGTAACGTCCAGCGCTCGCCACTGGCCTCTTCCACTAAACGGGGCATGGGGTGTGTCTGCTCAGGGACAGGAAAGGCAGACCCTCACAGCCTCTGCCTTTGGTGAGGTGGAGAGGGAAAAAAAAAGAAAGAAAACAAGCCGAGAAACACACGGGTGACACTCGGGGCAGAGCAGTTTAGAGGCGGCCATTAACTTCGTCCCTCTGCGTCCTCGACTGGCCTCGAGGGCCAGCCCTGTAGCTGCCATTTTATTTGTGATAGAGAAGAAGCCAGGGTGGAAGGGATGTCGGAGCCCCAGTGCCAGGACCGGCTGCTAGTGGGCAGCAAACGCGGGCACTCGACCCTGTGGCAGACGGGACGACTACTGTCAGAGCCGCTCAGGGCCCCATGTGTGGCCCAAACACGGAGCCTGCTGCTCTCTGCCTGGAAGCCAGAGGCTACCTTGACACTTATTTTGGCCAATAACATGGGGGGAAAATAAGCCATTCTGCGGTGTCAAGGACCAGCGTGCGGCACATGGCGGCAGCTGCCTGCTGCATGTCGTGGCCGTCACAGAAGCCAGCACCAATCAACAGTGCCCCTGAGGACAGGCTGCGGCTGCCACTGCCGCACAGGGGCCAGAGACCCAGCCCTGCTGCTTTGAGTGACTAAGACTGGAGGGAAGTGTGTTGCCCCAATCCAGCCGTCTGGTGAATGCGGCTCCCAAGAGCACCCCGCAGCATTCTGCGATGTTAGAAATTACAGAGGAGGTGGAATATTCACATCTACAGCCCCTGCCCAGCCGCAGGACTTGGCAGGCCCAATGTGAATGGAGAATCCCAAGCAGACAGAGGCCACGCACGTGGCTGCCGCCTGCACAGGACTGCGTGTTCCCAGCTCTCCCCTAGCACCTGCTCCAGGCCATGTTCCTCGGAACATCCTGGGACAGTGATGTGGCCCACAAAGAGCCTGCCGCTTCTTCAGAAGCCCCTCGTGGGCTGGAAACTGCAAGGCCACTCAGATGTGCACTCTCCTGGGACGGCCTATGGCTGAGGCAGAGGATGCTGGAGAAGGTGGCCAGAGTGGGCATGTGATTTTCTTTCTGTGTAGAGGTAGAATTGGTGCCCATCACTGGCATTCCTAGCCTTGAATCTGGCACAGGAGTCCCCGAGTTCCAGGCAACTGTGCAACTGTGCAGTTTAAGGGTGTGTTCCAAGGGCATCGTGTGCAGCCGGTATCTTCTGAAGGTCTCTTCTGTCGTGTCCCTTAGGGCTTTGTGAGCCCAGCTCGGCAGTAGGCTGGCCCCTGGTCTCCTCCGGAGTTGGGGTCAGGTCCTGCATCTTCTTGGATCCCTGTCCAAGATCTTCCATCCACGGTCCAAGGTCCTCTCCGGCCCCCCTGGGCTCCCTAGCAACTGGTGCCATGGAGTCACCAACAGAACGGCCCTCTTAGTTGGATGCGAGCATCTGCTTGGCAGCCAGTTTTCCTCAGCACCCCAAGAACGTCTGTTCTATGCTCAAGGTGGGGTCTGCCCACCTCTGTTAAGGACCGTGTACCAAGAGCACCATCAACACCAGCAGTGCCCTTCACTGGCTTACGGACACCCTGGATCTGCTTATACCAAGGCACCCACAAGTGTCTCAAAGCCATGTGTCTTGTCACTGATCTGGGACTCAGAGTTCTGATTCTGGAGGCCCCGCAGGAAGGTTGCCTGGTCAGGGCTGGGCCAAGTTGGAGAGGGGAAAATATATGTTTGCATTTTCCAAGTCGCTTATTTATTTTAGAAAAATGGTTGGCAGCCAACCCCAGTGTGTTGACAGAGGGAGCCAGGCTGGTAAAGTTCAGGTTCATGTTTGGGTTCTGCCCTGGCAAACTGAAGCTGAAACTTCAGCTGAAGCTGAGCCGGACATGGGGACGCCCAGCCGCCCGCAGACCCCGTGCACGCGCCAGGCGGGCGGCCAGGAACGCGGCTCCATCAGCAGTGATGGCTGTGCTGCCACAGGGTGAGCTGCCCTTCCGTGGGGTCTTTAAGCAGCTGTTCCTCCTACTTTCACACCTGTGCAGGACGTGTGCCCCAACCCAGAGGGACAGGTGTGTGCTCCACCTGCAATGACAGATGAGCGTCAGGCAGTGGCTTGGGTGCCACGTGAACTGGGTCCCATCCTCTGAAGCGAGAACCTGGGCCATGGCTCAGGCCCCCACCCAGGTGCCCTCAGCCCAGCCTCAGAACCAAGCTTCTGGGTGCAGGGATCCCCAGACAGAAGAGGCAGCAGAGGCCAAGCTGTCCCTACCACGAGCCAGTATGGCAGGCAGGGCCAGGCCCGGTATGTCAGCCACGTATGAAGACCAGAGGTGCTGTGCCTCCGAAGTCTCTTCCAGCTCTGCTCTGCAGCGAAGGGCAAAGGGTAAAACAATTTTTGTTTATTCACGTGAGTCTCATTTTAAGAGTGAAGAAAGCTCCTGGCGCCAGGTGGGCCGAGCTGGGATCTCTGTGACAAGCGTCTTTCCCTCGGGCACACACTGACCGCGTCCCAGGAGCAGCCCCCATCCCAGGAGCAGCCCCCATCCCAGGAATAGCCCCATCCCAGGAACAGCCCCCTGGGTGGGAACCACTTTGTTGGAGCGGAAAGAAAGCTCCTGGGACCCCCCAGCCCCCAGCACAGCCTAAAGCCTGAAGGGAGCAGGACACAGCCCCAAACTGCACTTGGGGTACAGTGGAGCAATGCAGGGCCAGGCCAGCCACCCCACAGCCCCCCCTCAGTGCTCCCCTTGTGCAGCGAGGGGCGGCGGAGGTGAGGGAGTGGTCTCTCAGGACAGGAGAGAGCCATCCCCCTACCTAGCCCTTAACTGCACATGATTTCATTAGCCGAGTCCTGATGTGCGAGACACTAATGAGAGGGAGGCTGGCAGCTCTAAAAATAGCCCGCTTGGCCCTGCTCCGTGTGTTTAAAGATGCACCCTGGCCAGCCTCCCCTGAGCCCTGCTGTCAGCTGCAGCTCTTCTCAGCACTCCAGGAGCAGTGCTTGAATGTGTGCTTAGGGCCCTTGGAAAAGATGGCAGCCGGGCCCGGCAGCCAAGACCAGAGTCACACGGTGGAGCTGGGCCTGGAGGACAATCAGCATCTCTGACCTGCAGCCACAGGCGGAGCTGCCGCGTTGTCTGTCGCTGCTCAGGGAGTGAGGCGGGGGCACCAGGTCTGGGCCGGCTCCCAGCGTCTGTGCCAACCATGCTTCTGACTAAAAGGGGCCTGCTGGCTTCTGCTCTGGAAGTCCCTCCTCAGCTGATGAAGCTTTGTTTCCACGCATTCATTCCTTGGTGCACACATCTGCAGCACAGGGACAGTCCTCACGGGGGCGCCGTGGTGCATGCCCACAGTACAGCACTCAGCCCCGCGCCTGGCACGTGGGACCACTGAGTGCACCAGTCAGCCATCATCACGGTCTCTGTCGTGTGGTCACTGCTGTCACATCGTTCACAAGGGCTAAGGAAGGACACGTCAGCTTATCCCCCAGACCAGAACACCGCCTCCTTCCCACAGCTTGTCCCCCAGACCAGAACGCCGCCTCCTTCCCACAGCATTAACCACAGCTTTGTTCTCTGGGGCGAAGAGCTCAGCCCCAGTGCTGGATGGGGAGAACTTTATCTGGAGCTCCGACCAGAGCCACCACAGGAGGCTGCGGGACCCTGCAGAGCCCCTCTCATCTGAAATATCAGCAGCAGGAGAGTTGGAAGTGTTTGCACAGGCAAGGGCCAGCCCACCCCGCCTTAGCTCAGCTCCCACAGCTCCCAACAGCCTGCGGCCGCGGAGCAATAAATGGGTGGGGCGCTGCCGCAGTGGAAGGGCTCAGGCCGCCAGTGTGACTAGGACGCCCTGTGCCTCGTTCCTACTTAGACCACCTCCTAGCAAGAGCTGTAGGAGAGGGCGGGGAGGAGCTGACGTCCTGGCTTCCCTCTAACAGAGCTGCATGCCGGCCACAAGGTGCGCTGACCTCCCTCCACCCTCCAAAGCCCTGGCTGGGCGTGAGCCGTGAGCTAGCGTCGGGCATGTCTGGAATGAGAGGGAAGGCAGGCTCTGCAGAGCCTGGCACCGGGGAAACGCGGGCCCTGCCACTCACCATGTGTGACCTGGGGAGGGGTGGACACTGCCCCCGGCCCTCAGTTTCCTCTTCTGGAGAACTGGAATAAATAACACTGAGGGTCCAGGGAGCTCACGGGTGCGGGTGCCCAACGGGATGCTGAGTAAGGACCTCATCCACAGTGAAGGAGGGAGCGAGGGGACAGGAATAGTCACAAGATGTGGCTGTTCGTTTACAAAATGTTGGTTTCGGATATCCAGCTAAAATTGCTCTGCCTTCGTGGAGTCCTGAGCACCGCTCCACTCCTCCCAGGTATCTAGGCTCATGCGCAGATCACAGCAGGGCCCTCAGCGCCCCAGCACCTCTATTTCCTTCTCCCCAGCTGGCCCCCAGGACCACTGCGATGCTGTGCCCATCGCTGCACTGAGCAGGAACACAAGAGGGTCCTCCTGCAGGGCTCAGGCCTGTCCAGGACACTGCTGGGAGGGACACAGGTGTCCAGCCCTCCACGCTAGCCTGTGCATCCGCCAGGTGCTGAGCAAGGGCTGGTGGGAACGGGCCTGGAGTCGCAGCACCCTGGCCTGTGGGCTGGTGAGCGCTCCCTGCTCACGGGCAGGTTGGTGTGGGTGGCAGGGCTTCGCTAAGTGCTGCACTCTAATGGGGCGTGGGTGGGGCTTACTAATGAGGTGCTGGGTCAGCCCTGCTTTCTGAGCAGGAGCCTCCTGAGCAGGGCTGCCACTCCTGCCCGGGTCTGCGCCACCAGGACACCTGCACCGTTCCCTGTCTCCCCAGACTTCCTTGGATCTGGAGCCCACCCCTCTCCTACCCGCCCTCTCCTACCCGCCCTCTCCTACCGGCCCTCTCCTACCTGCCCTTTCCTACCTGCCCTCTCCTACCTGCACTCACAGCAGTTCTGAGACAAGGGGCGGGCGCTGCAGGGAGCCACAAACAGGCCCCACTCCAGCCCTTTGAAGAGCTGCTCTTCTGCTCCTTGGAGATGCTGGGCCTCAGCCTGTACCATAAATAGTAAATAAAGACTGGGAGAGTTTATTAGTGCAATATTTTCTTGGGGGAGGGTCACATTGGAGAGTGTAGATAGCACATTTGTCGTCACTTGGGCTGATTTTTCTTGAACAGAAAGAGCAGCCTGATAATTTCTTATCAGTGGGAGATGCAAAGCCAGTGAGAGTGCTAGATTGCTACTCGGATTCGTTAAGAAGCAAGCCCAGGGGGAGGCTTGCCATGTTCCCCACGCGAATGATAGCGCTGGCCGAGAGGACTCGGGCCGCGCTTCCCAGCAGGATCTCTGCATCTCCGAGGCCCTCATTTTTCAGCAGCAGGCCTGTCTAGTGGGTAGTGATTATCCATTTTTAATGTTATTTTTACAGCAGTTTAAATTTTATGGAAAACTGAGCAGAAGTCGAGTTCCCATGGACCCTCTGCCCCGTGCAGTGTCTCTGTTAGTGATGTCTCTGGCAGTCGCATCTGTTAGACCGTGAGCCCCTCACAGACCAGCACCGACCTGTTGTTGCAAATGGAGCCTGCGGCCTCCATCAGCTCAGCGCTCAGTGTTAGGCCTGTTCAGCCAGGTGGCGACTCGTGTCCCTGCTGCTGTCCACCCGCAGCACCCTCGGGCTCCGCCCATTCCTCTTCCCTTTCCTAGGCCCCTGACCACCCCTGACCACCTCGCTACCTCCAGCTTCTGCCTTCGCCCCGCCGCGCCCTCTGGCACCATTAGGGCCTCCTCTGGTCTTCACAGGCTCGACACACCCCTGCAAACCCGAGTCTACGCACTTGCCCCGACGTCCTGTCCGAGCTCCGCCCAAGCTCCTCCTGCCCACAGAGGACAGGAGGAAAGGGCGAGTCCCGTCCCCTCAGTCCCAGCTCAGTTTCCCACCTGGCTTTGTCCTGTCCTCAGCTTCTGTCCCTGACACTAACACCATGGCAGGGCGTCATCCGACTGTCCAGCCCCCGCCGGACGGTGAAGGGACCTCACAGCATGCATCCTTCCCCCAGTGCCTGCCGCAGTGCCTGGCACACAGCAGGTGCTCCTCGGCCTCTTGTGAAAGGATATGCAGGTAGGAGACGGCAGGAGGAAGCACCTTCGAGCCAGGACTCAAACACGAAGGGCCATCCTCTCCCCAGTGCAGCCTGCAGGGACAGACTGTCTCAGAGTCTGCACCCAATTCCTCCTGAAAACTCTAGGGACCCACGCTCCCTTGTGGAAGTTCCACCACCGGCACACCAGTGCAGAAGCCTGTCTTGTGCCCTGGGCCTGAGCATCAGGCCGAGGACAGGAACGTGACCTAGAGCCCACTCCGCGCAGCTCCGCTTGGGGCTGCTCCGCCTTGCAGCAGCAGGCTCGAGCAGAGGGATGGGGGGTGGGGCCGGCCTTGCAAGCGAGTGGCGCGGGCTGGGGGTCCTGCTGGGTGAGACTGGGACTGGGGTGGGTGACAGTGAAAGCAGGTACATGCGTGTGGGTGAAGCACCTCAGGGTCCTGACGCTGTTCTCCCAGACAGTGCCCGCCAGGAGTCAGCTGCACAGGGCCCAGCTCCAGATGTCAGAGCAGGGCGAGAGCGCTGGCCGCAGCGGCTTCCCGTGGGCTGACATGAGGGAGGCACCATCTGTGCCAGCCGTGTGCCTGCCCTCACCTGCGTGAACCGAGCTGGTCCTGGGCGTCCTGCTGGTCAGGGTGGCAGGATGCCCTGAGCTGGGCTGAAACTGTGCTTTTCCAGTCTGCTGAGCGATGTGAAGCTAGAGAAGAAGCACCTGGCCCTGAGGCCTCTGCCCACCCCCACCCAGCGGGCTGTGCTTGGGGCCAGGTGAAGGACGAGGCGGGTAGGGGCACAGCACATGCTGCGGGCAGGCACTGGGCCTCGGCCAGCTGGGGCAGCTGCGGAGGGACACCGGGAGGAGTGTCGCCCTCGGAGCAGCAGCTTGGCTGGACGGGCCCGTTTGAGGGCCTGGCCCCTGGAGGCCCAGCCGCTTTCTAGTTGGGAAGATGTGATGTCCCTCCCTGCCAGTTTGTCCCCTGAGGAGCAGAGGGAGAGGACTGAGACTCCCCAGGGCCCCACCTCTGGGCACCTTGTGTCTTTCTCTCCAACCTTGCCAACAACCTTGCGGCCTAACAAGCCCCACGCTGTCTTGGGGCAGCGCAGCCCAGCCACACTCAGTAGGGCCCTGTGTCCCTGAGCCTTGGGCAGGCAGATCTGGCCCTGCCATTGTCAAGTCAAAGCACTCTCCTCCAGGAGCCCGTGGAAGTCCCGGATCACCTTGTACCAAGGACCGGCAGATGCCACCTCCCCATAACCCAGCCCCTTTCCTCACCTTTTTTGTACCTGACACGGTGACTTTGTTCACGTCTGTGAGCTCCATGTGGGGGAGGCCTGGCCACCCAACACTAGGCCGGTGCCAGCCTGAGGCTGTGGGTAGAGGCAGGCAGAAGGGAGGGAAGGCAGGAGGCGCTGCTGGCTGGGCAGGCGGGTGTGGGACTCGGCCGTTCCCCATGCAGTTCCAGCTACATGCTCACCTTCGGCTCGTTTGATCTTTCTCAACTCACCTAACAAGAAAAATAATAAAAAAGGTATTTCATAGCCACAGCACAATTGTGCAGTGGAACCGTCTGAGGGAGACACAACCTGCTGCCCCCATAAATGTCAGGCTGCGACTGCAGATGGGGAAGGGGCCAGCCGCGTGTCACCCACCCGCTGCTCCTGTACACGCGTCTCCCGGCTCCATCCACATTGCCAGCAATTAAAAATGATGAGGGCAAAGGGCTAACCTGCCGCCTCCTAATGAAGGCGCCGCGCCTCCTCTCCTAACGCCTGACGCCTTCCGCTCAGCATCGCTGCATCCGTGGGCTGTGCAATGCCAGACGGGAAGGGAAGTGACAGGCAGAACTTCTTAAACGTCATCTGCACCGTCCCAAAGAGAGGAAAGAAGCAGGTCTTGGCTGTTTGTCAGGGCCCAACTACGGCTGCTGTGCATGGACGTCACACAGCGCCGTGCTCAGACTTCAGAACTGACCGCTGCTCCTCGCCGGGGTCCCCTCATCTGGGCAAGGAGGGTTTATGAATGCACAAAACTTGGAGCCACATGTAGTGACACTGCCTCGCTATGTCCTTTGCATTTTCAGCACTAATTAAATAGTAAAAGTGCCTCAAGCTAGGGAGGGAAAGGTGAGCCCTGTGTCACGGGAACTGGGGAAAGTCTGTGGGATGGTTCAGATGACTGGACACATACTCCCTCGTCGTCTCCTCCCAGAGAACAGAGAACGTTGTCCCTCAGACCAGGGACCGGAAGTGTCTGCGGCCGCCTGCCCAGGGGACCCAGTAGTACACCGGTCATCACAGCTGCTGTGCGGTCCCCACAGGATCGCACAAGGCATATGTGTCTGCAGAGAGGGGTGTGCTGGTACCTGCAGGACCTCCCTCCCAGATCCCCAGAGCAAACCCCGCCGCCACCCCACCTCCCCTGACCCCACCCTCCCACGGGCCGCTGGACTTCCCGCTTCATGCCAGGATAGCCAGTCCTTTGGGGGGCTGTGACACTGCGGCCCCTTCTCCCCAACCATTAAGTTCTCAGTCTCACAGGGAGGCTGCAACTGTGTCCAGTTAGACCCTCTCCCCCGGGTGCCTCAGTCTGTCATCAAGTGTGTTCAGCAGAAGGACTAACAGCAGAGACATGGGCAGCAGGTCACGACTGTGTGTCCCAGCACTGGTCAGGGCTGATGCCAGGACAGCCACCACCTTCTGCCTGGACTGATTCCACTCAGTGACCTTAAGAAGTGTGGCCTTCGGCGCCTGCAATCTTGAGGTGGCTTGCTGATCAGCTCTCGCCTCTACGCCTTGCCCCGGGGAAAGGCCAAGGGGAGGAGGGGTGAGTGTCTCCAGGGCTGGAGGCTGCAGCCTCAGTGATTCGATGCAGACACCATCCAGACACAAGTCCAGCAGGAAGTTCCCGCTGCACAGATGGGAGGCCCCCCTGGGTGCAGCCTCGCTGCCAGCCACACAGAGAAGCTGGTGTGTGGAGCTCCCTGGGGACAGACCTTTGGTTTCGCCTCAAATCCCACCACCTTCTCTCGCCACCTTGCAGAAAGGGTGAAGCGTCTCTGAGCCTCAGTTTCCTCATCTGCAAAATGGGGGAACACTGTCATCCTGTACAATGACTGTGCTCAGAAAATGGGGGCAGGCCCTGGAGGGTCTGGGCTGAGCCCAGAGAGAATGTGTGGTCTACCCTAAGAAGGGGAATTTCCCACGACATTAGCTGGTTTATCTAATGCATTGAGGGACATATCCTCAGGAATTCTAGAGGGCTTTCTTTCTCTGGAAGACTGACAGATGAGATCAAAGCAAATACGTAAAGAGCCTCCTCAAGACACTTTAGTGTGGGCCCGGAAGCTGAAGCCAAGGAAGGTTCTGTCTGTCCTTGGCTCTTTCCTTCAGCCCCGAGGGGCTGTCCCGAGCGGTCTCTGCCCGAAGCAGGGGTAAAACCCCGACACGCACTGGGCCGAATCGGCAGGAAGGGGCCTCGGACGGCCCAGACACACCATTCCCTCTCCTCCCTGAGGGCTTTCAACCTCGCAGAAAGATGCAGCTCCAAAGATAAGACAGGGAGCCAGAGGGAGGAAGCAGATCACAGAGGAAGTAAAGACAGGAAATAGAGCAGAATACACCGAGATGCGTTAATGTCCCAGCTCCAGGAATTTGGCCGTGACCGTGCCTCTGAGCTTCCCAACAGCCAGAGTGAGGAGGAAAAGCACCTGGGGGCAGTTCATGAAGACAGACAGACAGACGGGCTTCTCAGGAGAGGGGTTTCCATCCCATGGCCGCAGACACTTCTCCCGGGGGTCCGGCCCCCAGTGCACTCCTGACCCTGTAGAGCAAGGCAGGCGCTGGTAGACTCTGCGTCGAGCAGTGTAAACCCCCGCTTCGAAGTCTCACCGGGTGCGTTCAGTGCCATGGATGGCTCCACTGTCCCCTCCTGTCTCGGAGGGGCACCCACCAGTCCTCACTTTGAGAGTGCCATCCCCACACCCCTGCGTCCCCTGGGGCTGGCCCCAATGCCGTGTGCCCCCCAGAGGCCTGTGCCCAGTTTCTCTCTGGCGTGCCAGCCCCGGGCTGGACTGCTCCAGCTCCCAGCTCCTCACTGCCGTCATGGTGAAGGCAGACTCAAATGCGAGTGATGGACCCGTCCCCCAAGAGCAGGCCTCAAAACCTGGGCGTATGGGCTCCATGGAAACACAGGGTTGGGCGGCGTCTTGTCACAGAGCCCTGTGCATGCTCATGTCAGACCCCTCTCGGACCCGGAGCGGCAGACGTGAACCTCCAGACCACCATGACAGTCTGGAGAAGCCCTTCTCGTACCCGAGGCGCCGTCCTGGCTGGCTGTGCGGCAGAGCGGCTCCTCTTGAATTTCAGAGAGGTCACTTGCACAGAGGACACTCGTCACCCACCCGGTCCTGGGCTCCTGTGCACAGGACTTCCTGCCCCTCTGGGGAGCTCGGACTCTGAATTCGGCCCGCCCTGCACTCACAAAGATATCACCAGAGCCCCAAGCTTGTTCTGCACAAAAGGCAGCCCTGCATTTACAACCCTCCTGCCGCTGTCCATTAGTTTATTAGAAATTTGCTGTTAGAGAACAAAGAGGCTTATTTATGTATTTTGTGCTAATCTCTTGGCAATCACAGGTCTGACATTTCTATCTTTGTCAGTGACAATTGGTCGTCAGGAGTGATTGATCTGCTCAGTTTGTTGCTGATTTTAACTTGTTTACCTTTGGGGCGAACAATCCTGTGAAAGCGGTCTGGAATTTTCCTTTCACCTGAAAACAGTATTTTTCCATCGTTGGGTGGGGCGGCCCGGGGGAGCTGTCGGCCGCCCTCTGTCTTGGCCAGACAGGGAAGAGATGCTGGATTTGGCACATTTCAAACATTTTTATACCAAACCCACGGGTGGGAGTGCCAGTAACCGAGGAGACATCTCAAGTGAAGTATTTGAGACATGGAAACATGCGTGTTATTTATTTCAAGGCAGACAACAATAAAAGGTGAACACCAGGGGAAACGGTTTATCAAACATAATAGCGAGCAGCTTTCTTTAGTTTTTTAGAATAAATAGTAATTAAATCATGTAAGCTGTGACAGGGGAATTGCTTTAGAAGAACCAGTCCTCCCACCATAATTGCTTAGATACCCACATTTTTATAAATACGCGGTAACTTTATCCATCGTTTTTATCAGCAAAATGTGACACGGGCTGTTGGTGCTTCTTAATTTACCACTGCGTTAGGTGACAGTTGCAACAGCACATGTATAAAAAGGGCCCTAATGTGCTCCAGACGAATTCTCAGCTCCCGAGACGTCTCTCTGTGCGGCCTTGGCCCGGAGCCTGGGCGGGGAGGTGGCAGCGGTGCCTGCATCACGTTTTGGAAGCAGAGCAGCGGTGGCCCCAGCAGCGTCAACACGCTGCGTGCCTCAGCTTGGCTTGCCGGGCCGGGCTACATGTCAGGTCCTGCTTGAGGATCGAGGACCCGCTCCCCGCGGTGGGACCCGCCTTCCCACATTCTGCGAGGCTAAGGCAGGAGGATCACAAATTCAAGTTCAGCCTGGGCACCTACATAAGATCCTGCCTCCAAATAAACGCAGACGAGAACTGAGGATGTCGCTTACTGCAAACACTCTGGGTTTGATTCCAGTACTGAAAAAAAAAGACTAGGAACTGCTGATCTGAGTTCCACCCCCGGAACTCACTTGCCTTTGGGGAACGGTCTTTAAATACCAACTTCTTTTTATTCCTCTGCTGCACTTACTCTTCTGTGGCGGGAAAATCTATCCATTAGGCATTAACAGGCGGGCGGGCGGGCGGGCAGGGGTGTCCTGGGCTGTACCAGAAAGCGAGGGTGTGTATTCCAGGCAGCGGACGTTCCTCGAGGTTTCTTCAGCTTTCCCCTCAGCTTTTACAGCTCCCGGCTGATTCCCGCCACTTCTCAGAAGGCGGCAGACCCGTGAGGTCGTGACTTGCCTGGTGCTGCTTCCTGCCTCCCTCCTGACGGAGCCTCCTCTCCTCTTACAGTGAAGTTCAGCAGCTGCGTGGGGACCAAGGGGGCGCAGTACGAGACCAACAGTGTGGACTTCAAAGTCGGGGCGGATGGGACCGTCTTCGCCACGCGGGAGCTGCAGATCCCCTCTGAGCAGGTGGCCTTCACGGTGACAGCAAGGGACCACCAGACGGCGGAGCAGTGGGACGCCATGGTGCGGCTGCTGGTGGCCCAGACCTGGTCCTCGCACTCAGGACACAAGGTGAGGTGGCAGCGCAGTGGGACGCGTGCGGGACTGAGAGGCCCCACTCCACCAGGCTCCCGGGCGAGGCTCAGCGGCTCTGTGGCTGTGCCCGCGGGAAGGCCACATTGCCATGGCATCACAGGTGGCTGCCTGGACAGCACACAGGACTGAATGTGCCGCTGGTGGTCTGAGGCTGTGCTCACAGCCTGGCTCCCGAGTTGGGGAAATGACAGCTGAGCCTCAAGCCCAGAGTGGCAGAGGCTGGAGGAGTGGGCGGGACCGACCTGAAGCACAGCAGGGAGGGACAGACAGGGACAACGGCGGGGTTGAGGGCTCTCCTGCCGCCACACTCCTTCCACCCAGGACCAGACACCTCAGCGACCTCTGTTCACCCCTAACCCTAACCGATCCGTTTCCGTGCAGGATAAACGGCGAGTGCAGGGTGGTGGTGTAGCGGTGAGCACGGCCACCTTCCAGGATAAACGGCGAGCGAGCCTGTCCTGTCCACTCTTTGTGGGACCTCAGGTCTCAGCAGCTGTGTTGCTTGAGTTGTGAGGCCTTTAGGTCGACAGGGAGGGGTAGAGTGTGGGCCCGGGGCAGGGCACACTGAGCAAGCTGGCAGGTGGGCAGAGAGGGTGCTGTGTCCTTCCACTCTGGTGCGGGGCGGTTCACGTCAGACACTGTGCTGGGGCCACGGACGCTCCCCGGTGAGGCCTGTGGATGAGGAGGGTAATCAAAGATGGACAGGTCCCCGAGACAGCTGCCCAGAACTCGCCGTGGCTACAGGTAGCTTGTGCGCCTCCAAGGAGGAAACAGCTGCAGATTTCCCCAAACCCAACTGACCAAGGACGTCTTTTTCAAGGAATGGTGAAAAGACTAATGTGCCCTAGAACTCACTCCATTACCGCGTCGAAGTAGAAATGGTTTCTGTGAGAGAAGAAACTGCGTCATAGGATGGTCCTCACTGCCAGTGACACGGATCCCGCCTCGATGGAGGTCCCGCGCATCCTCCTGGGTGTGTGAAGCAGGAATCCAAACATCTCTCCAGCAGCTGAGCCCCCAGCGTGAGCCCCCTGGGTGCGGAAACCCCACACCCAGGCCGCGCACTGCGGGTGGCTGCTCACTTCACTCGCACCCCAGGACTGGTGCTGAGCCGCCCCTCGTGCCCTGCTGGTGAGGTGGAGACCACAGGCTGGTGAGCAGAGGCCAGGGCTCCTTCCCGGCCAGAGGCCTCAGATAAAAGGCACTAATTGAAAATATAATGACACCTTTTGTTTAGAATGCTAATGAAGCGATTTCTAATGCAATTAATCCCCGTCCTCCTGGATGGTGCAGACGCTGGTGCTGATTGCAGTTAGGCGGCTTCCAGGTCAGGTGCTCCAGAACCCCACGCCGGGCCTGGGAGGCACCCAGCAGTGGTGCAGAAGACAGAACTCACATCCCGGGCTCAGAGCACCTAGTGGCCCAGAGCACCCAGCCCACGAGTGTCACCAGTACCAGCGACGGACAGCCCGGCTGGCCGGGCAGACCCAGCCTCCTCCCCTGAGTCGGCATCTGTCTTGTTGCTGTGGCCCCCTTCTTCCACCTTCCCCTCTGTGCTGCGGATGAACCAAAGGCCGTCACACTGAGCTGCGTCCCCAGCCCATTTTTATTTCTTATTTTGAGACAGAGTCTCCTGAAATCTCTAAATTTGCCAGGCAGAGCTTGAACTTCCGATCTTCTTGCCTCAGCCTACCAGAGTACTGGAGTTACTGGGTTTCCATCTCCCTTTGTATGTAATGTCTAGTACACCACTGAAAATGGCATAGGAGGTGGAAGAAGACAAGTGAAAATCAAGAGAGATAGTAGATAACTTGTAAGAAGACCCTCCTCTGGGGTTGTAGGTGACGGCGTTGTCAGACGTAGTGTTACCATCACTGTGCGCGCTGATTAAGCAAGTGAAAGGTAAGATTCTGAGTTTATAAGGAGATATAAAGAATGAATTGGACAATTTGGAGCCGAAAAACACGACGAAAGTAAGAGCTCGATGGGGAAATACGTCTGCAGATTAGAAAAGAATCGAAGGAGTTGTGGAAGCAAAAAGACAAGATCCACAGACAGAAAATACAGAAGACGCGGAGAGGGCCTAACACGCATGCGCATGTCTGGGATGCGAGGCGTCCGCTGCAGCAGTGGGAATGCTTGAAAGTCTAACTGCAGGAAATCTTCCGCAAGTTACAGCAGACGGATGTCCAGACAGGTTGGAGAGGGCCTGGAGCAGGATGCCCGTAAAGACATCGCACAGCAGCACGCGATGGTGAAAGACCTGCATCAGAAGTTAAAGAGAAGTCCCGACCCAGCTGGAGGAGAGGCCGGTCCCAGCAGCGGGCGTCCGCGGAGACTGCAGCCGGGAGCCCGCGGGCCCCAGAGCCAGGGGACGCGCTTTCTACAGTGCTACGAGAAAACGCATTCTCTACTTTTTAAATAGTAGTTTCCGAAAAGTAGAGCTGAATTTTTCAAAACTACAAAAGCTATAAGAATCTGTCCCAAGTTGTGTTCTTTGGTTAAAAGACAAGCTGAGGAGAAATATCAGAAATGGAGGGAAAATGAGAGGCCGGGCAGACGGAGCGCCCTGAGCTCCGAAGCCTGAGCTTTCCCGGCTACGAGTCGGGCGGTGCGAGCCATCTTGCCGAGGGCACAGCGCAGGCGGAGAACCAGCCCCACATCCCAACTCGGGTTTTTCAGACTTGGGAATATTTGCATGTGGGTAATGAGAGAGCTTGAGAATGGCCCAAGTCCAAACACTGAGTTCCCTCTGCTTTCCGTCTGTCTCTCCCACATCCCTGGAAGGTGTGTTGCGGCGTCTCTGCCGCGGCCCCTCAGGGCTGAGGCCTGGTCCTTCCTGCCTGAGGCGCCATCATGGTGCTTGGAGTTTCGGCTTTTGGAGTTTGGAATGAAAGACAACCAACCTGTAGTGCGCATTGAAAAGACAAAAATATTTTTGATAAGCCCTTTGAAAAGTCACTGAGATATTTATAAAATTGTATGACTTCTAAAATAATAAATGGAAAAAATAGAAAATAAAAATTATCAATCTACACAAAGCAAGAAAAGATAAAGGACAACAGAATAAATGGGCTCAGTATTTCTCCGAGTAGTCTGGCAAATTTGCAAATATATCAGTAATTATAAAAAAGGAAAAATAACGTAATTTTTAAAAAACATGGCAGATTAAATAAAGAAAAGCCCAACTATATTATTTACTCTTACACCTAAAAAATGTTAGAATAGAAAAAAAGCAGAGGGGAAGAAAAAACCAGGCAAAATGCAATCAGAAGAAAGCTGGTAATGCCTCTGCTGACATCAAATAAAGAGACCTGGAAAAGCAGCTGGAGCGAAGAGAGACATTTGACGATGCGGGGATACCCAGCCCAGCCCGGAGTGAGGAGTCCTGAATGATGTGCACTTACATAATTCAGATTATTCACTCTGAAGGTGATAGAAGTGAAAGGAGGAATAATGTAAGCAACAAACAAGTATGTAATCAATGGTGAACTTTAACCTGCCTCTGTCAGGAAGTGGTAGGACAAGCAGTCAAAATACCAGCAAGAAAATAGAAGATAAGACCCACGCTGCAGTGCGCTTGATCCTACAGTAACTATATAAACGTGGAAGCTAGCCACAGCCACATATGCAGCATTTTAAGTACCATTTTCAAATATTAACCAAGCAAAGTCTCAACCTACTTCACAGATTTAAAAACAAAACATAGTTTGTTGCTTTACCTCAGAGTAATTAAGCTAAGAATCCATAACAGAAAAGATAACTAGAAAATGTCTGTAGACTTGAAAGTTAAATGAAAGCCTCCACTAACCTTTGGGTAGAAATCATGTGGAGGGCCAGGGGAGTTAGCTGAGTGGTTCTGGTGCCTGTCCTGCAAGCGCAAGGGCCCGGGCTCGATCCCCGGTAACCACATAACAATACTGGGTGTGGAGACTGACGCCCAGCAGCAACCAGTACCACATACCACAGTGCCGGGCGTGGTGGCTCACGCCTGTAATCCCAGCACTCGGGAGGCAGAGGCAGGAGGATTGCTGTGATGTGAGTGGGAGACTGAGCTCAGGGCCAGCCTGAACCACAAAAGCGAGACCCTGTCTCAAAAAACCTAAAAAAAAAAAAAGAAATCATGTGGAAAAAATATTTTGAATTGATAATTAAACCAGTGGAAGTGTAGCTAACACCATGCCAGAGTGGAAATAATTTTTTTAAACAATGTATGATAAGATAAGGTGGAGAGACAGAGAGATCTAAGCATTCATCTCAAGAAAATAGAAAAGGACCTAGAAATGAAGCCCAAATAAAGTGGGGGAGAGAAATAGTGGAAATGAGAATCCAAGGAAATAGGAACTAATAGAATCAATGACAAAAGTTCATTCTTCAGACAACTGTGTTGATTGAACTAAGTTAGAAAAGGGATAGAAACTACAAATAATCCACATCAGGAATAGAAAGAGCGTATCACAACCAATTTTGTGGACCTCAGAAACATAATCTGAGGTTATTACTATATTATAATTATATTATATATTTAAAAATATATGTGACATGCATAAGTCTTCAGCTATACAATTTACTAAATCTAACCTGCAAAGAAAATCAGAACTGTTTTATTACTATAAACAAGTTAAAATTCATAACAGAGAAATACAGTTTACTGGTTCCACTGGTGGGTTCCACCCATGCTATCAGGAAAAATATAACTTAATCCTACGCAAACTCGCAGGGAGAGGTTCACCAGAAGGACACTCCCCTAAAGTTTTGCTGCCCAGAACTTGATAGGGACCGTGTCCCACGCCATGGAGAAGTTTGCCCAAAATGAGCGCGAACCTTGTCCAAACCCAACACAAGCTACATCCAAATGCACTGACAGACCCATCCGTGCTGGCCAAGGCAATGTCCAGAACTGGCAAAAACTGTACCCAAATCATCAAGAAAACAATAACAGAAAGAATAATTCCAGCCAGTCTCTCCCACAATGACACAAAGCCCAAAGCCCAAAGCAAAATTTCACTCATCTTGAGTTTAGCTATGTTCATAGGCGATGATCACCGGTGGCCAAACTGGATTTATCCTAAACACTAAAAATGGATTTATTATATAATTCAACACAGAGTAAGGGATAAGAGTTCATATGATCATCTGAATATCAATTATCAGAATTAAACTTCCATCGCAGGTGACAAAATTCTTAGGAAAAGAAGTGGCCTTACATGATTTCATGCTGGTTTCCACAAAAGACCTACAGCAGCCAGGCAATTTGCTATTGCAACAGTGAAAACCTTCCCTCAAATATGACAAGCAGGCTATTGTGTCACACCCTGCAGGTCCACGCCAATGCAGTAGGGCCAAAAAAAGAAATCAGAATAAATCAAGCTGACGTTACTGAAGAAAGTCTAAGAACGTGCAGATTACTTACTGAAACTGATGAATGAGGTCAGCAAGGTTCTGGGTGAAAAACAATTGTACTTCGGGGTACAGCCAGCGAATACTCGGAAATGAAACCCAACCTTCATCCTAATTACAATACATGAGAAATGATCATGTACACGGGGGTGACTTAAGAAAACACCCAGGACACTTGCACATCACGGAAACTAGTTTGGAGACTTTAAAATGGAGGGATATGCCAGTCTCCTGCTTAGGAGGCGCAAGGTTGTGATGATATTAATTCTTCCCTAAGATTTCTACTGAGTCAAAACATTCCCAGTAAAAATGCCAGCATATTTTTTATTTGCTTATTTATAGAAGGGTAAAGATCTGATTTTAAAATCCAAAATGAAAGTTCAAAGGGTCAAGGATAGCCAAGAGCAGGTTAGGTGAACCTTTGGTGTGTGTGCCACAGCAGACTGTTTGCTGTCATTGAAAGCTCTAAAAGGCTCACTGTCGCTGGCCTAGGACAGCACAAAGATGGGAGGAAACACAGCGGTAAACCTCAGCAGGGTCCCAGCCTGTGGGGAAGCCGCTTCCCTTGGAATGTCCTGTGCACCGTGAGTGCTAAACAGCGTTCCTGGCCTCCTCTGAGTGGAAGCTGCATCCCCAGTTCTGCCCAGCCACCGCCAGCCAGGACTCCTTGGGAAAGGCCTCCTTCGAGAACCAGCATGTAAAATGGTGTCCATTTGCAGCAGAGATGGTCAGAGAGACAAAGGCAGCAGGATAGGAGCCACCCTTCAGAATCAGCAGCTCCACGGGCACGCAGCTTCTGAGCAACACTTCACAGACCCGTGTGCACAAGCCCAGCCAAGAGCATTTGGTGCGGATACTGGAGCAGCACTCGAGGCTGGGGCTCCACCAGCGCCAGCCTCCAGGCCAAAGCCACCTGCTCTCCTGTTGCCTGCAAGCTAAGAATGGTTTTTATATTTTTAAATGGCCACATTTACAATGGCTGTGTAAGCACCTGTACAATAGCCTCCATTTGGCCAAAAAGCTTTACAATCTGGCACTAAAAGAAAAAATATCCCACCCCTACTCAGCAGCACTGAGACATACTGGCCAGATGGGTGCTCTTCAGAAAATAGAGAAAGGGGCCCAGCTGGACTCTACTCCCAAAAGCCAGTTCCAGGTGGACTGAAATCTCCACGCTGAAGACAATACATGGAGAAGAGAGGCAAGGAGTAAGTGCGGCTTTGGGGTAGGAAAGTGGTTTGGTACATAGTGCATGAAGCTTGAAATAGATAATGGAGATTGACCTTTGGACTTTACTTAGATGAACTTCTGCTCATCAAAACATTGACCTAAGAAAGTTGTGAAGACAAAAGCTTGAGAAGGAGGACAAGACAACACTGCATCATGGACCAGGAACTGAGGTCTGGGGTTTGGAGCCTCCACGTCACAGGCGGAACAGTCTCGTGGTAGAAGCACACGTAGGGCCACTGGCCACACTGTCAGACTCTGCCAGGATGACAGAAGCTGGAGCCACACGGCACCGGTGTATTGGTGAGACTGTTGCATTGGTCATGACAGAGCCCTGTGGTGTTCAGAGTGTACCAGCCCTGCTGACAGGCACAGGGCTTCTGGTTTAAATTGAGCATGGGCACTCCTGGTGTTCACCCTGTGCCCCGTTCGAAGTGTGCCCGTTGACATCGTGGACTCTCACCCCATGTGTCCCACTCATGATAGTCCGTACCTAGACGCACACCAGACACCCATGGCCATTAGAACGGCTGGGTAGACTGCAGATCCACACGCGTCCTTCCACCACGAGACTCCCGCTGTGCGCGCCTGAGCTGGAGGCTCGTATCAGACCGGAGTCCCTGGTCGGTGTCTTGGGGAAATACACGCCGGGCTTGAAGAGGGCGGGGCGTTGAGATGAGCACTCAGGGAGCAGGAGCTGTGCCACAGAAGGTTCTAGAAAAGCAGTCGGCCTCCTGCCAAGCGGCACCTACACACCATTCGCATCCCAGGGAAGCTCTTATCACAAGGGCCCTCGAGGCAAATTCCCCGAGGACTGTCACCCAGAGACCCCTGCTGCCCCAGTTCTGCACATTCATTCCTCTGACTTCGAGGGTTCTGCACGTGCAGCCTCCCACCCGTTATTTTTGCGACTCTCTGTGGAGCTGGGAAAACTGACAGCTTTACAGTTAGATGAGCCATAAAAATTCGGAACTTTTCTCCCTCTTCCCTGCCCTCTCCTAGCAGCTATTAAAGGCTGTCTTTCCGTGGGTGATACAAGCAGTACTAGAATCTGGAAGAAGGTTTTTTTGTGCAGTCTTGCAGGAAAGCTGATAGCAATTCAATTAGAAAATGCAAATGAGGTCACATATTTCCCACTGGAGCGCTGAGTCGCCCCTAAGGAATCCAGGCGACATTCGGGCTCACAGTAAATACCGAAGACAAAGTTTCCCTCGCAGTTGTCATCCGCCGGCTGGTACAGCGCTGGAACGTGGCAATGGGACCTGTGGGGGTAGTTTGCAAAAAAGACACTGTTGTTTATGAAACTAATATTGGGTCTTATGGCGCATCAGCATTTATGAAGGGTAAACTCAGCCAAGCCACAGCGCACAGTCAGATGGGCCGGGACGCAGGCCTACTGATCTCTCCAGGTTCTGCATCTCCCTGGGCTGGGCTGGGCTGAGCTGTGCTCCCCAAAATACTGATTGCAGAGTCCCACCTTCCAGAACCTTGGAAGGTGAGCATGACTGAAAGTACCCTGGCAGATGTTAGTGAGAGGCCATTAGGGTCCAATATGGCCAGTGTCCTTAGAGAAAGAGGAAGTGGACCTGGGGAGAGGGCCACACAGCGGGGGAGGGAAGGCATGGCGACCATGCTGCTCCAGACCCAGAAACACCACCAGCCACCAGGGAGCAAGAGGACAGCCTCAGGAAGAGCTAGCTCGGCGGGACCTGGCGTCGGACTCGGGCCTCCATCGCTGGCCTCCAATCACAACGCCGTGGACACTGCTCCAGGGGTGGCCCACTGCCCTCACACTAGAGTCCTTCACCCTCAGCCCCTGTCCATCACCCGTCCACATGGTCCCTCCCCCTCCCATTTTTGTGAACCATCAGACCCACACTGTGGTCCGTGGACTCACTTTTGATACCACCACAGAGACACGCAAGTTGTCTGTAAAGACAATGGAGATGCGAGACCGCATCAAGAAACCACTCCCACCACTTACAGGGTGAAGCTCACGGGCAAAAACAAAGCTGGCCTTTGTGGGTGAGCAGGACCCAAGGCCCAGGCAGCCGCTGCCCTCTGTGAGTTCCAGAAGCCTGGCATCCGGGGGCCTGAACTGAAGTGGCCTCGGACACAGGTACCCTAGCAGGCTGCTGGGGAGTGGCCTATACCATGCGGCTCAGGTCTCAGGAAAAGAGCAAGGCTGCTTTCACCCTGCTCCAAAAGATGGAAGACGGCCATTCCGGAGAAATAAATGGTGACACAGCCATGGTGAGCTTATGGACAACCTGCCCACTGTCCTCTCGCCTGGGCAGACAGATGGCTGCTTTCATGAGCATGGAAACCTCCCTAGCCCTGTAAGCTCCGAAAGGGAGGCTGCTGCAGGGCCTGACCTGACTGCCCCACCAGGGGGGCGATGTGTGGCCACAGATTTTCATAGATAATTCTCAGACGTTGACACACATTTGCAGGCAGCCTCATGAGAAAAAAGCTGTTCTTTTTCCAGAGCCATGGTCAACGTGGAACTATAGCCCAGCAGCACAGCGGGGAACCCCACAAGGCATGATGCTATCTGAGGCCCAGGCTGTCAGTACCAGGTCTGTGAGAGACCCAGAGCTCCCCCAGTGAATTACAGCTTCAGCTGAAGTGTACGAGGGGCTGTCGGGCGGGATGGACTTGAGCACCCAGCCGCGCCTCCTCTGCACACAGCCTGCAGCCCCAGAGCTGGCTGTGTCATTCCACCAAGGCTGTTCCTGAGCCAGGGCAGGTGTGGGTCTCAGGGCTGAGAAGTTCGGTTCTGGGTGATGTTTTCAACCCGAGAAAGGCCTTGCACAGTGTCTGGTTGGCCCTTTACTTAGTTCCTACAACTTGCCCAAGGCTCCATGCTGCTGGGGTGACTCCACCGCTGCCCCTAGAGTCTGTCCGCCATCACTCATGGCAGGTGGCGACCCCCACAGGCATTAGGGCTGAGGGGCAGCACTGATGAGCGCCAGCCCTGCATCAAGTCTGCCCCGTCCTCTGTCCAGGCCACGAGGCTTCAGATCTCCTGCAGAGTGGGACAGCAGCACCACAGAGTCCCCCGTGAGCCCCTCAATGTCATGCCCCGTGCATGGTAGTATTTGGAGTAAAAATCAAGCCAGCATTTCTGATGCCACCATGTCTCCCTCCATGGCTCCATTTGAGACTGGATTTAACATAAAACCCTCTGTGTTCAAGAGGATTCTGTGAAAACTAGTCCAGCAGTTATGGACACATTTCTTTTCAGCCGGTAAAGGGCTTCCCGAAAGGACAGGGTGACTGTGAGCCCAAAGCCCAGGCTGGTGTGCAGCAGTCTGAGCGTCTCATGGTGACAACACAGATTTCTGAGGCCAGGCTCCCACGCAGCCCAGCAGTGGCATAGCTAAATGTGGGCGCACAGAAGCTGCCGCACCCCTCCCCAGCCGCAGCCCCAGCAGTGTGGACACTGACCTGCATTCGTCTTTCTGACACCAGTGACAGTCACCCACTCAGCTCCATCGACAGTAACTCCAGCAAAGGGGTGCGCTGTCCCTCCACTTGCTAATTTGATTTTTTTATAGTGAATCTTTTTTCCTGTAAACTGTTTATGATGTCTGTAACTACACATAATTTTCTTAGCCCTGTGCAGTGAGGTGTTCTCTCATGCAGGAAATTTGACAACCATCTGGGGTCCTGGTAGGGGACTGACATCAAGTAGGTGGAACCAGGGCTGTTGCGCAGCACCCTACAGGACTCAGCGGGGCCCAGCCTCAGTAGCCCACCTGGAAACGCCCGGTGTCCAGCCAGAGGTGGGCATCTCTGATACACTGGGCAGGGAGGGGCACAACCTGGTGTGATTCATGAAAGTTGACAGAGGAGCCCTGTCTAGGACTTCCCTGTGGACAGCCACAACTCCAGGCTGCATGGCGGTGCTGCTGCTTTGAGCACCAGGGAGTGTTGGGACACCGGAGAGCTGCAGGCCACCAACGTCCTCCACCTCTGTCAACCATGCTCGCTGCACCAGAGCACGGGCAGTGAGGCCTGCTCAGCGGCTCCGCCCAACCCCCGTCACAGCAGGGTGATGCTGCGCGAGTCCTCCGACAGTGCAGCGCCTCGGATTCCCAGATGTGACGAGAGCTCACAGCTCCTGCGTGGCCCCTGCTGCACAGTGGACAGCCACAGGGGATGTTCTGCTAAGACTCTCCTTCCATACAGACACAGTGGAGAAATAACCACCTTGTGTGCAGGAATCCTTCCTATATATCATCTCTGGGAATTTCAGAATCTTCCCCACTCATAAAAGATGAAAAGTACCATGAGTGTCAGATTTGAAAGCCAGGAAGTCTCTTAGTTCCCCAAAGCGCGGGCGTGGAGGACGAATCCGCTCAGCACCTTCTGAAAATCAGACTCATGCAGGTGTTTACTTAAAATATCTCCTGCGTTCTATTTGTTTAAGAGACTAGATATCTTTCTGTTGTTTTATTTTGTTTGTTAAATGCCATTTTATTCTGTCCATCCTTAGCTACCATGGAAACCGGCTAGAAGGCTGCAGACGTCGCCCTAGCTAAATGTTTTAAGTACACATGTTTGCAGGAAAGCAGAATGTATCCTCTTCTCCAAGATACATAGAAAAGGCAACAGGATGTAAAGGAATGAATTGCCCATGTAGGTCTCAGCACCCCTCTTCTTTAAATAACTGAATTGTCCACAGTTAAAATCAGCACTAGGTTTGAATTGGGGGAGTCGGGGCCCACGCTGTTTCCTTTATGGACACGTATTTAACTAGAGCTCTGAGGAAGAAAGGAAGCTGGCAGCCAGAGAGGAAGACAAGCAGAAGGGAGCTGTCCACAGCACTGACGTTTGGGGAATAAATCTCATCTTCCCCTGTCCCAGCGTAAGCTGCGTTACCTGCTCATAGTGCACAAATGCCACACAACCTTCCGAAGTTCCATTCCCCTGTGGACGCCCGTGTCATCACTGATAGGAGAAGGCCAGAGTCGAAGACGTGGTCTACGTGGATGGCTGGGATTGGTCAGGAGGAGGTGGAAACAGCTATGCAAGCGTGTCCATGGCTCTTTCAGCGCTGTCCCCAGACGGTTCCCAGACAGGCCAGGAGCCACAGGCCGGGAAGGCGGACAGAAGCGGCAGAGATGCAGACTGACGGTGCAGTGAGACTCGAGTCTCAGTGTATCTGTGGATGAACTGAAGCCACTGCAGCGTCATCAGAGCTGCAGACCCTCCCGTCCTCAGCGTGCCATTCTGCCTACAGTCCCAGAGAGGCTGCCACGTCATGAGACGCTCGTGGTGTCCCCTTACTCGGCCCGGCAGATTGTTCCACTATGAAGGGCTCTGTTCGGAGGCCACAGGCTGCTCCCACAGCCAGCCCACAGGAAGTGTGGCCCAGAAGTCTGAGGGTGTCTCCTGCTGGGCAGGACGCCACCTGTGCTGCTAGTGCCTCTGGTCACCAGTTTTATAGATGACAGCCCTCCCACGAGGACTCCCTGAGCTGCCCCTGCAGCATCCTCAGAGCCACGCAGCTCCTCCGGCGTCTGTAGCATGGAAGGAAACAGAATCTGCAGTTATGCTCTTCCTCTTGATGCGGCCCCAAATGCCATGTCTCGGTCCTGAAGAAAGTATCTGGTCCTCGTTCTCCTACAGCAGTGGGCCACCGAGGCGTTCTTCTACAGTGGACCCCTCGTGTTCTTCTGGGGGGTCTTCATGGGTTCCCCAAAGTCACACACATGGATACACACATGTGCACTCCTTCGTACACGTCCATATACATATACTCACCTACCCTGTATTCGCCAGCACCAGTCAAGAACTAAAAGGCTCTAGAGGAACTTGTTGGTGCATAAATCAGAAATACCGATGGTGCACTGTGCCCTGCGTGGGAGCTCAAGAAAGAGGGGAACTCGGGGTGAGAAGGAGTGCAGTCTCCCTCCATCCCAGCCAGCCCCCCTTCAAACTGGGTTGAGCACGGAGCCCTTATCTGCTTAGGTACATTGGAGCTGCAGGCTCCAGTGTCTGCTCGGCGTTGTGGACTCAGGAACAGACTGCTAGAGGACCTTCCCGGAGAGCCGCTCTCTTGGGTGATGAGAGCTGATGACCGCATCTCGTGAGAGGAGCTGGAGCCGCGGGAACCTGGACCGAGTTGGGTCTGGTACCAGCAGCATCACTCTGCCTGGTCGGCATGCCCCGTGGGCAAGTGATTCAAGAAGTTTCATAAACTGCTTTTACTGAATCAGACAGACATGTATCCACCCTTTCTGACAAACAGGAAGAAATTAAAGATGCTAAGGCAGCCACCAGCAGGGTCACCAAGGCCCAGGCACCCAACAGGGCGCCTCCGCCGGAGGTCCCATCTGGAGTGGGACCCATCACTTGCATTTCTGTCTTGAGGACATTTGGAAAATCCTGTTCAGCACCCGCTATGAACTGCGTCGTGCCTGCTTCACACACAGCACGGCAGGGGAAGCCCCACTCGCCTGGCCAGGTGGGCACAGGGCTCCTTAGCCAGAGCCAGCCTGTTGTCTGCACTGTCCTCTATGGCCTCCCCTGAGCCTTCGGCGAGCCACCTTCTGACGGAGCCGGGCTCCTGCTCGACTGTCTGTCCAGCTGCGAGCAGATGGGCCAGCTGAGTAATAGGTAAAGATGATAAATGATAACTTTTACATGGACATAGGAGTACATATGATTATATTCTTCCCTTGACATTTTCTTTCTCTTTTTTTTCCTTCTCAAAAAGAAGGGGCGATAATTTAAATCCTGCCCCCGGTCATTTTTGCATAATTCATCTTACTTTCGAATGATAATGGAAAGGAATGACCCAGCTTCTTGCTAAGGCTGAGCAGCCCTTGGGGACCTCAACCAGAAGTCACAGCCAGTTACACTCATTATGGTCCTGCTCGGAGGGCAGCGCCCTTAGAAGGAGTGTGGGACAGAGTGGGCGGGCACAGGAGAGCCGGGCACCGCCCCCTGTGGGAACTGGGGCAGGGTGTTCAGGGAGGTAATGCCGTCTTTTTTATTCAGCAGTCAGCTTGCCCTTGAATTGGGAGCCTTGGCCTTCCAGGGCAAATGCAGGAGACAGTGTTTCTAGGCCTCCTTTCATCCCCTCAGATTCATTCATCTCTTCCCCACTTCCCTGAAATAGCAAGTTAGATGTCCTTCAGCTTGAGAAATGTGCCGCTCCGTCCCTGGAGGGCGAGAAGATGCTTCATTTGAGATGTGTCCAGAAAACTCGCCAAGGGGAACCCACCAGGACCAAGGACAAGCAGACCCGGAAGGAGCATCAGGCCGCAGCCCCGCCTCCCGCCCCCGCGCGGCGCGTCACGAGGACACACGCCCAGTGAAGGGCCTGGTGTGCAGCCCGCTCAGACACAAGCCTCAGCAGTCTGGGAAAAGCCCGTGTTTGTTGGGCGTGTCACCGCGATCGCAGCCCCACCCGCCTTCTGTGTTGTGAGGTGAAGCTCCCACCAGCTGTACTGCCAGCACTCGGCCCCCAGCCTGCATCCTTTTCCTCCTGACTGCGCTACTCCTTGCTGCACGAGCCACAGAATGCATCTGAGGTTAAGCGCAATCGATTAAGACTCAGCGGAGAGAGGGTATCTGAAATGGGAAACGCGTGTCACTGAAAGCTGATTAAGAAGTAGAAGATCCAGAGCTTCACAGAGGAGATTCTAGCCTCACAGGCCTTTGTGCCTGGGAGACATGTCCTGCAGTTGTGGTCCTAACTAACTCTGTAGAGAAAAGGCTGCTCGTTCTGCAGCCAGGAAAGCAGTGCCTTGAAACCTGGGCTCAGACAAGGCGAGCCTCCCACTTCTGCTGGTCAGAGCACAGTGGGTCTCTGGGGTGGCAGGCTTACCAGAAGAGAGGCGGCAGGACGACCATCAGACATCCGCAGAGTGCATCCTCCACGGCTGCGGCCGAAGCTCGCCTCCGACCTTTGCTTGCTCGTCATCCAGGGCCAAGTGGCCCTGGCCACAGTTCAGCCCAGGTCCAGTGGGGAGGGAAAAGGCGAGCCTCACGAAGCCACGTGTGCTGGCCCCCAGAGAGCAGCACAGGGAGCAAGTGAGGCCCCACCAGCCTGCAGCTGCACCGCACTCTCTGGCTGGGCTCCAAGGGTCCCTCTAATCTGAATGGGGGTATCCCCTGAGTTAAAGACTCAGTGCCTGGGCCAGGGATTTAGCTCAGTGGTTCCGGCGCCTGTCTTGCAAGCACAAGGACCGGAGTTCAATCCCCAGTAACCACATACAATGCTAGGCGTGGAGACTCACGCCCAGCAGCAATCAGTACCACATACCACAGCACCGGTAATCCCAGCACTCAGGAGGCAGAGGCAGGAGGATTGCTGTGATGTGAGTTGGAGGCTGAGCTCAGGGCCAGCCTAAACTACAAAGCGAGACCCTGTCTCAAAAAAAAAAAAATACGTGCCAGCCTGCCTCAGCCTACCCCACCCCACCTGTTCTTCCTCAAAAGCTATTCATCCCTCAGTGCCCTGCCCAGTATCATACCCCGTGAGCATCTCCTCCCCCTCCAGCAGACTGGGATACAAGCAGCTCTGTGCCAGCCTGAGCTGTCCACCTAACAGACTGTGGATGCTATGGCAGAGGGGACAGGCTGGCCCATCAGGATGAAGGACTCCAGGTCAGATGGTATCAGCCACAGACCTTGCCATCCCTGCGGAGGAGAAGCCCACACTCCCCACCCTGAAGCCTGCATGGCCACATGCAGGACGGTGGTCGCCAGGACCATGGCTCTGTGGGCTGGACTCACTGTCCTGCCATGGCCTGGCCCGAGGCTGGCACCTGTAAGTGTGTGAAGCTCTAGGGCTTGTCCAT